>JAJJMA010292530.1:11520-22856 GCA_023529015.1 Papaver nudicaule
GTGGTAGAACGACATACGAACTATCAAGATCGAAGCTCCGAGTGAGTTCTATCCTCAAATTTATCAGAATCCATCATGGAAACTGATAAATATGGAGCTCAATTGTCGATTCGAGCTTCGAACGTGGTAGAACGACATACGTACTATCAAGATCGATGCTCCGAGTGACTTTTATCCTCAAATTTATCAGAATCCATCATGGAAACTGATAAATATGGAGCTCAATTGTCGATTCGATCTTTGAACGTGGTAGAACGACATACGAAGTATCAAGATCGAAGCTCCGAGTGAGTTCTATCCTTATTTTCATAAAATAATATATAAAATATAATATGTCCATAATAATATATAAAATAATATGTCCATTAGAACAATAAAAATAATTTTCATATGTCAAATTTTATCAAAATTTGACTCATTTGTGTTTCGCAACACAAAACATCAAAATGACACATGGTGTTGCAAACTGTATCATGCTCTTCCAAATTGCAACTGGTGGTGTTGCAAACTGTATCATTCTCTTCCAAATTGCAACAGGCTGTTGCAAACTGTATCATTCTCTTCCAAATTGCAACAGGTGTTGCAAACTGTATCATTCTCTTCCAAATTGCAACAAGTGGTGTTGCAAATATATTTTGCACACCCAATTGTTTAACCCATGATTTTATTTACACCCAGTCAACCGAGACCATGACCATGACCAAACTGTTTGACCTCATTTTATTTTTCTTCTCTTTCTCTTGCATTAGGAAAAACACATAAGAAAATAGCAAAAATTTTCTTCATTTCCTTTTGCCATACTCAACCATACAAGTTTCTCTTGCATTAGGAAAAATACATAAGAAAATAGCAAAAATTTTCTTCATTTCCTTTTGCCATACTCAACCATATAAGTATATAAATGAAGTCATTCTCTCTAAAATACATACAAGAAACCTAAAAATACACATATACATCTCTGTACAACAGATTTTTTTTTTCACAATTCTAAAATACATTCAAGAGTTTACAATTACATCTCTGTACAATATACATTCAAGTGAGCCACATTAACCTTGTCAAAGCGACAGGATTCGAGGGAACAGATGCAAGATGCCTTGAAGGACAGCAACAAAGAACCACCACTTATGCCAATACCTGCCAATGCTACAGAAGCAGCTTTCCTTGTTGCCCAGTCACTGCTTTTAAGAGCTTCTTACAAGTCCATCGACAGACAATATCAGCACATAACAAATTCTAACAAATTGCATAAACGGACAAGGCCTGAACTAGCGTCTCTAGTTCCTATATACGCAGCATTCTAGCGAGAAGGACAACCAGCGCAAAAACTCTACCATTCGCTCCTCACCCTGAGATTTCTGGTTCTTGGTCTAATTCTCTAGGCAACCTGTAGATTTCTTCTCCTTCTCTCTCCCTGTCTGGACTTCTCGATATGATGTTGTTATTTAGCCAGCGGAAGCAGAGCGCAAACTATCTCTGTTCATCATCAAACAACCTAAAATAACACCAAAACGAACTATTAAAAGGTAGTACTGAATATTAAACCAATCGAAGCTACAAACAAATTACAAATTAACGAAGGAAAAAAAATAGAATTCACACAGAAATGATTTCTAACAAGATTAAGGATCTGCGAACAATTTCACGGTACTATACGAATCATTTACGTGTGAGTAGTGAGATATATGTTATACGAATTACCAAACTAAGGGAATCCAAAGCCCACCACACACCCAACTTATTCACCATTCTGTGGTACACAAGAATCAATTCTGTTGTACTATGAACATGATGACAGATAACAGCCATGTTGATATCAACAAAGGTTTTGACCTGAGCTCAATTCTGTTGCGATCCTGTATTCCAAGAATAAGCTCATTTCGACCTGAGCTCAACAACATGGATAAGTGCAATATCCATAAAGTGAACAAACTGATAAGAAGAATCAATGGGCCATCAAAACACCTGCCTTAGAACTACTACTCAAGGCTAGGCATAAATGAACACCTAACTAATGTATGTGAGAGATTACATCAAGCCAGGGGGCCATCAAAACAATCTACAAGTGACATAAAATCCTAGTTCCTTCTGTGTTCAAAACCAGAGCAACTGGATATCTACAGTCGTGTACAAGCATGTTCTTTCAAGGTCAGGCAAATGAGATAATCTTTTGATATGAGCAACATTAGCCTAAGATAAGAACAACGAGGTTCTTTTAACCTGTAAATAAGATAGTACTGTATCTAGGATTTGCAGTATCACAACACATAATATCATCCACGAAACACATAACCGAGAGATTTCGAAAACGCAAAATAAGCTGAACAGACATACAATGTCAAAATGATCGCTGAAGTCTCTTCTTTTGTATGCCAAAAGAAAATGCAGAGTAAGTTACAATGGTCAAGACACTCGTATGCATACGCGAAACAGAGGCAAGTGGGCTCATACAAAGCTTATCCACACCTGGTTGTACTAATATCAAACCCTTGGGTTCATTTTGTGTTTGAAACAAGAGCAACTGGATATCTGAAGTTGCATATGGGCATGTTTTCATAAGGTCAGACAAATGAGATTAAGAGTTGCATTCGATCTACAGGCATGACAACATTGGTCTAACATGACAGCAACACGGTATTAACCTAAAGTACTAAACTAGAATCGGAGTCGAATCAAATAAACCCAAGAAAATAATAGGTCTCCACAAAAAAGAGAGAAAAAGAACAGAGGTAGGAGATGACTGTGCTGTCAGGTACATAGAAGCAGGTGACACATGCTTAACATTTGTCGTGCCTCAAACATAGACACTGTTCTTTTACGGATCCACGCATTCTACTTTTGACATTTAACAGTACCTCAGGTAGCTTACATTTTCTATATCCTAATGTTCTTCCATGTGCATCCTTCATGTGTAGTTAAACGTTATCCGTTTGGGGGAGGGGGACTTCCAAGACTACCTTCAGGCACCTAAAAGTTTCTAAAGTTGCCTTTTACAATCTCAACAGAAGCTTATAGGTTTTCCACTAAAGAGTTCAAACACCCCACAAGTATTCAATCATATACAATATACCTAATCTCCAACATTTTCACAAGTTGTGCTTAGTTTTCCTTAATCTGGGGTTATAGCACTCGACCACAACTTTCAGATTTTGGTTTATTAAAATCACAAATAACAGCAACCACAGCCACTTGTTTTTCATTCCAACCAGGCAAGATCCCTATCTTCTAATCGAGACATCATTATCTCTACTTACCCTAAACTATAATCAAGAGACAAAATTCCAACCCTTCTTGCACTCAATGATGTTCTACAGAATCTCAACAAATTCTTAACAATTTAACGATCAAATCCTACAAAAAATTTCATATACACCACAAACGAGATCCTAGAGACTAAACCCATCTTTCAGTTTTAGGTTCCTAAAATTAACCATCGCTACCGTTTTGTTTTCGAATCCGACCGAACAAGAACCTAATCATTCTCGTCATCTCGTGCCTAGACAAAACACTGTAATTTCTAAAAAGAACCACCAGTCTCTAAACATGATAATCTCTTACATACCCTAAACTATCACAAGAACTAAAATCAAACCTTCTTGAAGTCAACAAATTCTACAAAAAAGAACTCCTAACAACTAAATGATTAAATCCATCTAGGAGTAGCACAGAAAGGTTCCCAAAAAAGCTTTATACAACAAGGTTTTCAGCAACAAGATCTAGGAAATTATAACAACAAGCTTTATACATCTTCTCAGTACTGGGATACAAAATTAAGTGCTAAAATGAGATTAAATTATAACCAGAAATTATAAAGAAACTGAATTTCATATTACCTTTCTTTCACGAAAAAAACCCTAATTTCTTTTGTAGTATGATTTTCTTCCTCTTTAATTGGTTGTGCGGTTACAGATTCTCATACACAAACTAATCTACAGATCTGAAACACCAATTTTTGTTCTTCTTTCATAATTGTAAATCTGATTTTCAACAAACCTAATTGAAAAGATAAGGGGGTTTAGTTCATCAATCAATTTCATGAAAGATTTGGTTGTTATTGATTGAAAGATTTGGTAGACGAGTGTTAAATTTGGGGTTAAATATCATGAAAGATTTGGTTGTTCTTCTGTCGATTTCAGATGGAAATAGTTAAGTAAAGTTTTGGTTTTGGTTTTGGTTTGGAGAGGCTCGAGCCTCAAGTGACCAGAAATGGTTAAGTTTAATGTGTCTGAAAATGGCATGAGATATGGTTAAGGCAGTTTTAGGTTCCAAAACTAAAATGGTTCTTGTTCGACAAGATTGGGGAAGCTGACTAGGCATTTTGAATTCATTCTGGTTCTAAACTTTAAAGTGGTTCCCGTATTCTGGTTCTCCCATCAGATGGTTCTGGGGCTTAAGTTATCCTAGGGGTTCTAGCTCTTTTAAATGGTTCCAAACAATTACCTAAAATCATTAAATTCATTTTTGCTTTTCCAAAATTTCTAAAATAATATAGATGTGTTGCAATTGCTGAATTAGTGCTGCTCATGTGTTGCAAAGATTGGGTTGATTTTGGTGGCATCAAAATTTGGGGTGAAGATAGTAGTTTTCAAAAATTTGCAGCACAATTTGGATGTGTTGCAACACATATCAAAGTGATGAGGAGTTATTATGATTTCTACACTTAAACTTTGCAACACTTCCTATTTAAAACAACATTATATGTATGCTGCTAAATTTGCAGCATGCTATTTGTGCTGCTAAAATTATAAATGTTGCTAATCAGAATGTTGCTAAATCCCCCATTTCTCATAGTGCAACCACAAACTACGTTTACGTTGTGGAAATGGGGCACATATGCTAATGGGGCTCTTTACTGGCTTAAGAAATTTAAAAGGTCGTGTGCGAAACGTAACTGTGAGATGGTAGCCTTTGATGTAGCTAATGAAACATTTCAAACTATTCCAGCACCACCATGTCATATTCCTGACAAATCCTATGCGCACGCTAACCTTGGGTCGGTTGAAGGGAATCTGTATCTGTCTATTCCTTACAAAAAGAGTGGTACACATATGATGGATATATGGGTAACAAGGAAGAAAAATTTGGACAACTGCCGACTTAGTACCCGTTCGGAAAAGGATACCTGCTACTATAGTTCTTTCATTTGGATTAAGGTGTTCAGCAGAAAATGGGATTCAGGCTCAAAGGGCTGTCAAGTATTATCCCTAACAAAGAGTGAAATTTTGCTATGGGAAAAAGAGGTTTTCTCTTGTTATGACATTAACGATAAAGATATAACTTCAAAGGAACTATGGTGCGCTAAATACGCGAAAGGGTATGCCCAACCAATTAACCTTGTTTCCTTGAAAGATCTTGGAGAAGAGCTTGAAGGATGAAATTTATACTTTAATGAAATTATTGTTGGTAGTATTAGAAGTTCTTTAATAGTATTACTATGTCTTTCATTTTTACCATTTCCTATTGATTTTCATTTATGTCAGCAGCAAACTAGTAATGAGAATGTGATTGTTTTAGCCAATTTTCATAGCTTTCTACTTAACTTGTGAATCAAAACAAGTAATGGTTTTTTTTTTTTCTTTCTAGTTAAGCCGTCTGAGCCCATTGAGCCTATTAAGCTTGCGCAGGTAAATGCATCAATATCTGCGCCTTATTGCTCAGGTGCGCACTAACTTCTTCATGTTTCTCATCATTATACTCTAAACAGGAAAGCTGTATTTGTTTCCTAGCGAAGACATGGAAACTTAACTTACTTGAGGAGAATCAAGATCAAGAAGGGGAACGAGTAGTAAATGGTAAATATACATATACTTCGGATGTCATTCCTAGTGGATTCTCAGATGTCATAGTCAAGACTTGATATTGTTTATAAACTCTTTCACACTTTCATTCAATCAATATTACACAGTATTTATACAGAAACCTCTTTAGGGTTTTGAGATACATTCAAAGTGTAAAACAGATGCGCAGATAAATAGGAGTTTGAATAGGAATACTATAAGGTTGTTGCAGACTTGGTTAGGCTGTTACGAATAGTTGTAGACTTGGTTAGTCTGTTACAGACTCAATCTGGTGCTAACAAACTTGGTTAGCTAGCTGTATGGTTAACAGTCATTCTCAGATGACATTGTCTGCAAATGAATGATGAGACGAGAACTCAGATTGTCATTGTTTGCCACTACTGTTAATCAAATCTCTAATATGTTACCGTAAACTTCCACACTTCTGATGGAGTTTTCATTAAGCTTTTATAGTGTTTACAATAGGGTTTGTTACATAAGTTGTTAGGGTTTTGACTTACAAAACTAAATACATAAATACATGGAGATAAATTAGCTAGTTAGGTGCGACTGATCTTGGACTCTAGACTAGCATAAGACTCGGACATACATGAACTTGATCCATATCCTTTACATCCTCCCTCAAGTTGAACATGAGTTTCTTATGTTCAACTTGTTTCTTAATTCTGAAAATCTGTGTGAAGACAAACCCTTTGTGAAGATGTCTGCGAGTTGATCCTTTGATGAAATAAACTTAACTTCTAACTGCTTACTCACAACCCTTTCCCGTACAAAATGATAATCTATTTCGATGTGCTTTGTGCGAGCATGAAACACCGGATTAACAGTTAGGAATGTAGCTCCAAGATTATCACACCATAGTGATGGAGGTGCGACTGATATACCAAGTCCCTTTAGAAGAGATTGAATCCAAATTAACTCTGAAGTTGCAATTGCAATGCCTCTATACTCAGCCTCTGTGCTTGGTTTAGATACTGTTCTCTGCTTTCTAGCACTCCATGAAATCAAATTACCTCCATAGTAAATACAATAGCCACTTGTTGACCTTCTATCAGCCAAACAGCCCGCCCAGTCAGAATCTGAGTATGCATGTAAACTCATATCTGAAGTGCTTTTAAGAACAAGACCATAATTCACAGTATGCTTTAAATACCAGAGTATACGTTTAACCATATCCTAGTGTTCATCATAAGGTTCCTGCATATATTGACACACCTTATTGACAGCTACCGCAATGTTAGGTCTTGTTAAATGTAGGTATTGCAGAGCTCCAACGACACTGCGATACAGTGTAGGGTCTTCAAACTTCTTAGAACCAACTCTATGAATCTTGATATTGGTTGCCAGAGGTGTGCTCACAGGCTTAGCACCATCCATCTTTGTCTTCTTAAGCAAGTCTGTAACATATTTCTTCTGACTCAAAACAATGGAGCTGCCTTGTTTAGAAACTGAAATGCCAAGAAAATAGTTTCATCGCCAACATCACGAACTGCAAAAGCCACACTTAGATCATCAATAAGGCTGGAGATGAGTGATGAATTAGACCCTGTGATAATAATATCATCTACATATACAAGAACATAGAGTATCCCTTCGTTACACTGCTTGATAAAGAGAGAAGAGTCTGCAACTGATCCTTTAAACCCCATAGCAAGAAGATGTGTATTGAGTTTAGAATACCAAGTTCTCGGAGCTTGTTTCAAACCGTAGATAGCTTTGTTAAGCTTGCAGACATAATCCGGAAAATCCTTGTCCACATATCCAGTAGGTTGTTTCATGTAAACGTCTTCCTCTAGCTCACCATGAAGGAAATCATTCTGTACATCTAGCTACTTCATGTCTTTATGAGATGCAACAATGGATAGAACAAGTCTGATTGTACAAGGCTTAATAACAGGTAAAAAAGTTTCACCATAATCATCACCCTCTTACTGTTTATAGCCCTTAGCCACCAAGCGTGCTTTACGACGATCCATCTTTCCATCCGACTTCTTCTTAACTCTGAAAACCCACTTAGAGTCTATCACATTCATCCAGGTTCATACTTCACCAAAATCCAAGTACCATTCCTGCCATGAGCATTGATTTCTGAGTCCATAGGCGGCCTCCATTTAGGGTCTTTAGAGGCTTCTGTGTAGTTAGCAGGCTCTTGAAATTCATCGGCTTCCAATGGGTGTTTGGTAGCCATTAAATTATCTTCTTAACTGGCTTTCTGATGCCATCTCTTTCTCTTGTTCTCATAGGATGTGCAACTGGTTCTGGTTGTTGAGTAACTGTTGGCTCTGCTGCTGACTCAGATGAATTGCTACTTACTGATCCATTGTGCACCATATTTTGTTCTTCATTAACAGACGTTGTGGTAGCAGGTTGTATTGATGCAGGCAGATGCAGACATTTGTAGGAGTTGCGAAGAAGAAAACTGTCTTTTTTTGTTGAAAGAATAAGTTTTGTTGGTTGGGACAGTAGAAGAAGCAGTAGCAGTTGGAGATGTTGAACAAGAGAACGGTGGTAAAGATAGAATCTTAGTAGAAGTGTTTGGAGTTTGAGATTTAGAAGCACAAACCTGTTGAACGCGGAGAATGGGAAGCTTGTTTCCACAAATCTGACGTGCCGAGAGATGTACAGCCGGTTGGTAGGTAAGTGAAGATACATATAACCCTTATGAGCACTGCTATAACCTATAAAAACACAAGCTAATGATCTTGGTTCCAGCTTGTTTGAGTTGTAAGATCTGAGACATGGATAACATAAACAACCGAAGACTTTCAAGAAAGACCAATCTGGTTCTTTACTGAATAACAACTGTAAAGGTGATTTGATTTGTGTTTGAGTTGCTGGAAGACGATTAATGAGATAACAAGCAGTTGTGAAAGCCTCTAACCAAAAAGATTTAGGCATAGAGGCATAAAATAGAAGTGCCAAGCCTGACTCAGTGATATGTTTGATTCTTCTTTCTGCTAGACCATTTTGTGGTGAAGTGTCTGGGCAAGAGAACCTATGAATGACCCTTGACTCATTTAAAAAAGAGGTAAATTTCTTGTACTCCCGTCTATTATCTGATTGAAAAACTTTAATTTTGTGTTCTGTTTGATGTTCTATCATTTTCTTGAACTGTATGAACATTGGTAAGGCATCTGACTTGCGACGAAGTGGGTATATATATATATATCCATGTATAATGAGAAAACGCATCAAGTAATAAGAGATAATAACAAAAACCATTTCTTGAAACATGGGGAGAAACCCAAAGATCCGACACAACTAAGATCAAAGGCTTATCAAAAACAGTACTACTAACTGGAAAGCGAAGTTTCTGACTCTTACTGAGATGACATGAATGACAAAACTCAAAACTCTTATTGGAAACTGGTAGAGAAAAGTTCTTGATGACTCTAGAAACAGTTCTTAACATAGAATGTCCATGACGTTGATGCCATAGATGAATTGTATGAGACACCAGTGTTGTTGCAGAAGGAAGGCTGATCTCTCGAACATCATCAAACTTGTAGAGCCCATCTTTAATTTGGCCGTGCAACAATATTTTCCTCGTGTGGCAATCCTTTACAACAAAAAGGAAGTGTGAAATTCAAAGAAGACATTATTATCTCTGCAGAACTTTGAAACAGAAAGCAAGTTTGCTTTAATCTGTGGAACATGATATATATTGTTTAGATGAAAAGATCCGTTGTTATGTGTAAAGGAGGCATTACCAACATTCTGGATCTGAAGTTGATTACTATTACCCACTTGAACATGTTCAGTGCCATCATACTCATGGCTGATGTTCAGATTGTTGAGGTTCGCAGTAAGATGATGGGTTGCACCTGTGTCTGTCACCCAACTTTGGTCATTATGTGTTCCAGGCAAAGCAAGAAAGGCAGCTCGTTGTCTTTGTCTTCTTGGTACAAAATCTTGTTTTCTGTACCAGCAGTGAAGTGCATCATGATTCTTGCGCTGACAGATCTGACAAGGGCCTTCACCTTGGTTGTTGTTGCGCTGAAACTGCTGCTGATTGAACTGATTGTTCATTCTTGGTTTGTTTGACGACCCATTGTTGAAATTGTTGTTGTTTCTACTTTGATCAGGCCTCTGGTTTGGCCTTGCAGACGAGCTGGTAGCAACATTAGCTATTGGCCGCTGAAGTGCAGATAGCTGTTGTTCTAGCCGCATATCATAGGTCAGAAGATGAGCATGAAAAGTCTCCATGTCCATATTTTCGAGAGTGCTGAGAGAGGTAACTATGGCATCATATGCCTGATCTAAACCAGCAAGAATAGGTTGTTGCATATCTTCTTCATTGAGAGCACTACCTGAAGCTGCAAGTTGATCAAACAATTGCTTAGCCTTGGAGAAATATTCCTGCATAGGAGTGTTACCTTTCTTCATGTGATGTAGCTGTCTCTTGAGATGCATCTTATGAGCTTTGGTTTTGGGAGCATAACGCTTCTCCAGTGCTTTCCATACTGCTATGGATGTGTCAAGTCCTGCAACTTGACCAAGTACACCATCTGTGAGAGAAGACAAAAGCCAGCCAAGTAGAATCTGATCTTGTTCTTCCCATTTGGCAAACTCAGGGTTGTCAGTAGCCGGTTGACCTTCTGTGGTGCTGGGAATGGTTGGTGATGGTTTTGGTGTTCCATCAACATATTTCTGGAGCTTGTAACCCTTTAGGATAGGTTGAAACTGAGTCTTCCAGAGTAAGTAATTTGTGTCATTTAGCTTGACACTGATAAGATGATTGAGATGATTAAGGTGGTTTGAAGTTTCTGCCATTGTTAATGGTGGGAAGAAGTTGAGCGTGGTTAGGATCGACTGGCGTGATACCAAATCAAATCTCTAATATGTTACCGTAAACTTCCACACTTCTGATGGAGTTTTCATTAAGCTTTTATAGTGTTTACAATAGGGTTTGTTACATAAGTTGTTAGGGTTTTGACTTACAAAACTAAATACAGAAATACATGGAGATAAGTTAGCTAGTTAGGTGCGACTGATCTTGGACTCTAGACTAGCATAAGACTCGGGCATACATGAACTTGATCCATATCCTTTACACTGTTGTTGCAGATTTTTTTTTTTCCCCACCCTATTGCTGTAATAATTAGGGTTGGCTTTTTGGTCACCGTGAGCCTCACTTGGACTGACCGTACGCTAATAATATTCGTTCTTTTGCTAGCTGATTGAAGAAAAATAAGGGTTTCTGAGTTACAATGGCTGCGCAAAAAAAACAAACAGGTTCTTCATATTTTGTAAAATCAAATTAATCAGGTTTTGCATACATAAAATCCCTATACTTTTTTGAGTCCGCCGTCATTTTCTGGACTGCAGTTTCAATGTTATCATCATGATCCTATCATACATATAACACGATACCTACTATTATATATGTCATCTTCTTGTTGTGCTGTTCTTCAGCAGGTCTGTCGTCATGGCCTCATACGTAGCAGCGCTGCATTATCACCCAAAGGCTTTTCCTCCGTATCACAACAAATCATCGGACCCCCCGAAATTTACAAAATCTCCAATCCACCATCACCA
>JAJJMA010292557.1:0-12483 GCA_023529015.1 Papaver nudicaule
AGCGATAAGCTTGAATATCTCCTTAAGATTCGGTTTAAGGATTGAACTGGGCAATCGCCATTTAAACCTAATGAGATAAATCTAAGGGTTGAGCTAGCAACCGCCATTAGATAAGATAAAATAAATCTAAGGGTTGAGCTAGCAACCGCCATTAGATAAGATAAAATAAATCCATGGATGACAAGTTGTTGTTGTATTGCTTGTTGATCAGCCTCCTATCGCAGCGAGTGGCCCGGGTCTCTTCGCTCCTAAGGGGTTTGGTCCTTTCTAACAGGGCGGGTGCAGTGGTGGCGGACCTCTTCGCAGCTTCATGTAGTTCGGAGAAGGTTTGGAAGCGGAGGTTCTCTAAGAGGGCTCGGTATACAGGAATCATTCCGTTGATGCAGAGCTCCACCAATTGTTGTTCCGTGACATTCGGATCATGGAAATCAAGGGCTTGAATTCTGAATCTCTTGACGTAGTCGTTCGGGTGTTCGCTAGGCCTCTGGAACATTCTGCCGAGATCGGATAGTGTTATCTGTTCAGACACGAAGAAGTACTTGCGGTAGAACGCACTCACCATCTCGCCCCAGGTCCCAATACTGTTCGGAGCAAGATTATTGTACCAGGTATAGGCTCTTCCAGTGAGAGACTTAGAGAATTCTTTGAGTCTCAAGACATGGTTGTACTCGTGTTCCCCCAGGGATTCCAGAAATCGTGAGATGTGATCACGTGCATTCCCAGTTCCGTCATACAAGGAGAACACGGGCGACATATATCCTTTGGGGAGGGCAATCCTCTGAACCTCGTGTGGGTACGGTGGCTGGTGTTGGTGGATAGGTGGCGCCATATCTCTTTCTCGACTTCGTAGCAGCTTTTCCAAGTCGTCTGCCGTGACATAGCGGGATGATGATCGTCCTCTTTGACGAGATTCTTCTGGGAGAAAAGGCGTTTCGTCATCTCGAATGTGGATAACGGTCGAGCGGGCACCTGTAGCAGCAGCGTCAGGGGTCTCCTTGACTGGTGAACTTGACAGCTTCGAGGTTAGAGTTTTGAGACAATCCAGGATTCCTAGTTGCTTGTCAAACATCTTGACTTGGCTTTCCGCGAGGGCATCTTGACGTTTGGCCAACTCATCTATAGTCAGTGCTCCTGACACTCCTTTCCTTTCTCAGTGGTAGCGCCAACCTTAGTCTTGGAGGAAGGGTTCTTCTCAGAGGTTTGGGTTGGAGTGTTAGGAGTTATTGGGGTGATGGGTATAGGCGAGATGACATGTGTTGAAGGGGGATTTTCTTGGGTAACAGGTATATTGGGAGTATTGCTGGATGTAGGTGGGTTGGTAGGTGCTGCATTAGAGGCTACATCACCGTCAGTTGAAGAGTTGGGGTTTTGGTATCTGATCCCGACCTAAGCTCAACCATCTTTGAGAAAATCTTCTGGAACCGAGAGAATGACCTCTCACTGTGGTCGCCAATTGTTTTTACCTGGAAAAACAATGCACCGTCTCTGGGTACTTTCGTAGTGTTCGAGATCAAAGTCGAACAAGACGAGCCTAAACCAAGTCAATGGCCGTTCACGTCTTGCTTCGGTCACAGAGAGGATAGAGGTTGATCTAGGGAGGGAAACAACGAAGAAACTTGAGATCAGGTTGAGGATGTGTTTTGGGTGTAAGAGTTCAAGATTTCCGTCGTGAAGGTGACTGAAAATCTCCAAGGATCGAAGTGTGTTGGTTGCTCAGGCGTGTTTTCTCTGAGGCTCTGGTTCATTCAGGTGTTCTGAATGTCTGGTAGTTTCAGGATGATTTTCGTCTTCTTGCCTTGGAAGATAGAGGAGGCTTCTATTTATAGTTTTGAACTCACCCTGATCTCTCGACAGAGAAGGTGGAAGTCGTGGAAGAGTGGAGGAGTGGAGGACATGGATTGGCTTCCGTAACTGCCTGAGTTGTGTAGAACATGTCCACTCGCGCCATCTTCTCGTAACTGTCTACTATCTCTATCAGTTTCTTTCAACTATCGTAGACCGCCAGACCAATACCCCTAAAGTCATCCCCCCGTGTGCTGTTTTGATGTCTCGAGTGATACACAGATATTGCGTAGTTGGGTTTAGTTGAGCAGAGTCGTATGACTAATTGTCATGACCAACGAGAGTGTGGTGTCTCCAGGACACGAGTATAGGAGTGGCTTTGGCTATTTGGCTAAGGCCAGGAGTTCATGGCGCCATTGGCTTGTGGCGCCATAGCCCAAGAGGCTACGGCCTTGGCCTTTTGCCAAAGCAGTCTCTAAAGCGCTTTAGCGCTAACATGTTATCATGGCGCCATGGCTCATGGCGCCACGGCCTTGGCCTTTGGCCAAGGCCAACCGTTGTGGCGCCATGGTTCATGGCGCCACGGCCTTGGCCTTTGGCCAAGGCTATACTTGTAAAGCGCTTTAGCGCTAGCCTTGTCATGGCTCATGGTTCGTGATGCCATGCTATGTGTCGTTATGACTTTAGCATCTGGCCAAGGTCAACTTTGTTGCAGCTGGTGCGTGCTGGCTATATCTTGGTTATGATGTGCGTGTCTACGCTACAACATACTTGAAGTCATGGCGTGTTTATCCATGGTGTGTTAGACCATCCTGAGTTTAGGATGAGGTCTGTTTAAGCCTGTTTAGGCTGTTGTACGCTTCTCAGGGAGTTCTGGACAGGCCTATAACTTAGATATTCCTGAGGTTTTCATTAAGACTCGAATGTTGAGTCGTATAAAGAGGAAATCCATGAGGATGCGTCTCTGTTAACTCTTCACCATGTACCATATAGTGATCTGATTCTGATGCCGAGGAATTCGAGGCGATGTCGACATGAAGCAGATTAATAGGTTTAATGTGTTGGTGAGATTATCACTACTGTACTTTGATATCATCCTCTCCACCGGGGGTTATAAGAGAGAACTCATAGAGAGTTTATTCAGCTCGTAGAACGGGTTGCATTCTGAGCTATGGAGATGTGCCTGAATAGGCGATTGCCTTTAAGTTATGCCTATTAGAGAGTGTTTTTACAATCTTACCCCTCTCTCATTTTTCACCATCTACAACAACCAAAAGTTTCTTAATCGTGAGAAAAAGCATAACTTTTGTAAATAGACACAGCTTTACGTCACTACCGTATGGAAAAAGCTATGTATTGCAATAAGATTGAGGTAGACAAATCAAGTATTGCAATCATCATTAATAACATCTAAAAAGAACTTTTATTAATGAAATAAAGTAGTACATGCTTGAAAAACTCTAAAAAGCATGAAAAGGCAAACTACTTAATCATATGAAGACACGAATAAAGTTGTATGACCTCAACTTTTGTCTTCAACATCTCGAGATATGACCTCATCAAAGAAGTCATCTATGATGTGCCTATTTCTAGCTTCCTCTTCAGAAAGACCAGTTAGAGCACGTAACAATGATGTATAATGAGTATAGCTTTTCCTGAAGCGTTGGGCTTTGTCTTCATGGAATAAAGCTTTCTTCCTTTCGTAATCGATTTTATACAGAAAGTACTTTCTCAAGTGTGTATATCCATCAATTGTTTATCTCGAGTTAATAGCATGAGTCTCTGGATCAGGATACTTATGGAGATAATCCAAAGTTTCTGCAGGAGTCCTCTTTCTCTTGCCTGAAATCCCTTCACAGAGCTCAACTTTCACAACTTCACTTTTACAACTCCTCGTAACACTAGGATAAGCCATCTTGTTTATGACTTACTGGATGTATGAACGAGATATATATATATCCTTCAAGAGGAGTGAGTTTTAGTTTATCTGAAAGACTTAAGGGAATCTTCCAGATTTTTGCGACGGAACCGGTTCGAGAACCGCTTCGCAAACCAAAACTTCTGAAATCTGTCAGACAGACTTTATCAGTCAGAAACGAAATTTCCATGGAGTAGAACTCTTCTGAAAATTTGTTTATAGTATTTCTACTAGTGACTTGAACAACCACCATACCAGGAACGAGTTCCTGATATCAACTGCATGCCTCACACATACAAGTCTTAGTGTGAGGATGCATCCCCTAACTGCGGTTAAGCAGTTGTAGTGTGAGTACTATACTCACACGGGGTGTTGATTGTAGAGTGGTTGCTAGAGACTGATTCAGGTTGATAGTTTTTCTTATCCTTGTCATTTCCTCTTGAACTTTCCACGTTTTTCAACGCTCCCTTGAATTATTTCAGGGGTTTGTTCATTCTATCCATGTCGACTTGAAGCTTGTTTACAGCTTTCCTGTTTCCCTTAAGGAGCCGACACCTTCCTTGGACATGTCCAGATTTGCCACAGTACTGGCATTTCTTGGAAGGATTTTTATCCTGAGGTTTAGCTTTCTCAGGTACACCTTTATGTTTTTCATTAGATGGAGGACTGGATCCAGCCATTATGAAAGTACTGTTCTTGGTGTATGTGTTACTATTGAACCCTAATCCATTGGTATTCCCAAAGGCTTTTTGACCAATAACATTGCGGCTACTTTATCTGAGCTACCAGATAGCCTTTGGAGATCATCCTTTAGGGTATCAATTTCTTTATCCTTTAGGGATAAAGTTGAGGAGAGATCATCACTTAATTTCTTAAGTTCTTGATCTTTCAGGAGAAGGGTTTTCTCTACCTTTTCAAGATCAGATTTTAGCTGATATTTTTCTTGAACAAGGTTCTCGCTCTTATCGATCAACTGATGAATTAAAATGTTTTTCAAATCATCATGTTTAGATCGTTCATCTGAAGTCCCTGCCATTAAAGCAGTTTCTCCATGATCTAATTCGAATTCATGCTGGTCAGGCATATCATCGAATCGAACAGAGAGAGCATTATCCCTTTTGAAGTATTCCTTACTAGGGCAAACGTCTTTCATGTGTCCAAAGTCTCGACACTTGAAACATTGCACCTCAGTTAGATCATCCTCATCCCTGTCAGGATTAGGTTTCAAAGCTGGTAAGGGTCTTCTTCCCCTGAATTGCCTGTCTCTTCTAGATCTGAGAAGATCTTTCAGCTGCTGTGTAATCAGAGAGTTCAGTTCAGTGTCCACTTCTTCATCGTCAAGGTCTTCACACTCATCATCCCAAGACGATTTCTGTGGTGAGGAGGTGCACGGAGTGCTCACAGCCTCAAAAGCGATAGATTTGGGGTTATCTTTTCGCTCATGATCGAAGATCTTTAGCTTAGCTACAAGGTCACTTCTTGTTATATCTAAGCCATGCATCTCCTGGATGGCATGTTTCTTGGATTCGTACCTTGAGGGTAATGACCTCAGAATTTTACTCACAATGTCCCTTTCCGGAATAGCTTTACCATAGGTGACAGGCGTTTACTATCTCAGACAATTTGTGATTAAATTCCTCAAAGGTATCATCCTCAAGCATTCGAAGGTTTTCCCAGTCAGACATGAGGTTTTGAAGTCTAGCTTCTTTCTCTGTTGTATTTCCTTCGAATACGTTAATCTTTTCCAAGCCTCGTGAGAGGTTTCACATGTAGCTATGTGATGGAAGAGATCAGGTGTAACTGCATGAATGATAGCATTAAGCCCATCATAGTTTTGCTTAGCGGCGAGTGTTTCCACATCTGTATAAACCGCTATGTCTTTTGGAACAGTTTTACCGTCAACTTCAACAGTTGGTGGTATATATTCCTTCACGACATAAATCCAGGTTTTGAAGTCTCGGGCTTTCAAAAACGAAGTCATTGCAGTCTCCACCATAGGTAATTTGTGCCATCGAACTTTGGTGGTACGTTACAAGCTCTTGCGCTTTGATCCATGACTCACAAGCCTAGATAAACACAGACAGTTACGTCTTTAATGTGTTCACCTGCTCTGATACCAATTGAAAAAGGAGGGGTACCGAAATACGACCAACTTTTCGTTTGGTCTCGTGAGTCTTATGGTTAGGTTTGGACGATCTCAAAAATCAATATTCAAACCTAGATAACCGGAGTTGTGATCTAGGGATCAACTCAACAAAGATGAATCTTTGGAGTTAAACTCTACGGTTATGGATAACGTACTTCTTGTGTTTGCTTTTAATTATATGTCAGAGTTTATATAATTGCGGAAAGGAAAAGCACACAAGACACCAGAACGTTTTTTTAACGAGGAAACTGCCTTGCAGAAAAACCTTGGGACCTCGTCCAGATTGAACACCGCCCAGTACAAACTGACTACAAACGCTAGCCTACTATAAGACTTCGGTCTGGGATGTAGCAGAGACCAACTCAATCCCTCCAAGCGAATTGTCTACTGCCGCACTCCTTACGTCTCTAGATCCCCCACAGATCGTCACGCACTTGATTCCCCCAGCTGACGTCCTTTACAGGCCTAGGAGTTGCTTTGACCGATGTCAAAGGCTTGTGTCAGCAATACTGGCTTTGCAACCTAATTGTTGACGTATGATGTAACTGTCCTCTATCAGTTTCTCATACACAAGTTGACTTCCTTCGGATTGTTAAATCCAGGTCATACGGAAATCTACTTCACAAATCAGGGCTGACAAGCAAACCGAGTAAGCTATGCCAATTTGTCTCTACCTCAGTTGTACACGAAGAATCACTTAAGAAACTTGTACAACCGGAGCTAACTAGGTATTACAACACCGAGTGCAGCTGTGCGTTGCTACCTTTCAACCTTGTGTGTAACGTATCAGTTCTTGAATAGCCGTATAGCAGAAGAGACGAACTATGGAATAGACAAGAACGTGATCAGGTTACCAAGGTTACAGGTTAATCCGATTTCAATCAAATATGGTCTCACTCTCTTACCTGTGCTTCCCAACTCTCAAGAGAAGTCTTTTATAGTCGTAGGGATTTCCTAGAGGAGCTGCAACCTATAGAGGATGACTATACCACAACAAGCGTTCACTAAAGTGAAAAGAGTTTACGATCACTTCCCTAAGGACCTTCACGTATGCTTGATGCTTGCGGTATTTGTCCATAGACACCTCTTATATCACTCAATAAGATAGGTTGCTTTGGAATAAAGCAATCAATTACTTGTCCCACAAGTTAAGGAAACCCTAAACTTGTCAACCAAGTAATAGAGATTAATCTCAATTGGAATTCTTTTTATGTTTATCTGCCAAGTGTTTTGTTAGCTCAAAAACACTTCAAGATAGAATCCAACAGACCTGAGATAATCTTTATCTTATTGACTCATTCAAGATCGTTAGATAGACCACAAAAGATATTTATGTGATATACAAGTCCACCTAAGAGATAAAGGAGTTTAGAGTTTGACCCAAGTGAAATTCTGAGAGAATATCCACTAAATCCGACACCAGCAAAGTAACCGACATTGGGTTCGCGTCCTACGTTCGCGAAATAATCAGTCACTTTGGAACTCAGAAGAAATCCGAGTTTCTGGTTTGCGAACCGGTTCGTGAACCGTGCGCCTGTCAGATTTCGTCAAATCTGGATTCCGCTGGAAGTTCTGGGCTTACCAGGACTTAGACGTGTATACGTCCTCAGCTGTAATCCATGGACTCTTTGCTCAAGAGTACTCCTTTAGATTCAGCCATATCCAACTAACAATTTGCAAGCAAACCATTGTAATGGACACATGGCACCGAATCTATCTCATTCATTCTTGTACTCACAACATTTGTGGGAACAAACACTGGTCATGACACAAGGCCACGTTAGACAAGAATACGATCTCAATCGCTATTATCACTACTAAAGTAGTCGACTATATTTCGAAAGAATAGAGAAAGTAGAATAGAAGAATTTCCATAAAGTCATAACTCCTACTAACCTTTTGTCAATGAAGAATAATTGATGTCTTCTTTGTGTTCACAGTCTTCGTCTTCAAGGTCTCTACTACTTTGTCTATATCCCAATTCCGAAATCTAAACTCTAGTAGGCTAAATCAAGAATTGACTTTTAACATCTAAAACTGACAACTAGCTTGACATACCAACGCTAGTGGGTTTGACCGGACAATGTCCTAACAAGACTTATCTTTGTTTGGAACTCTGATCTAATAATATGGATTTTTCTCAGGTTGCACTTGGATATTGATTTGTGATATCGACCAAGTGTTTGACTAGCCATAGTTCCTGAACCTAATAAAAGTTGGTGGTGTATGCGGGTACCCCTGCTTCACTAATGTGTCCCTGATCTCATAACTGCAGGTTCAGTAGTGATATGCATGTCTCTTCAAACTAAATTCAAATAAATTAATAATATGGTTGCGCCATAGTAGTAAACACTTCAGTCCTCTTCCCCAACCCATTTTTCTGTCTCCACGTTTTTATCCTCTATTTGATTTGTCCTTTGATCTTCAACGTCGAGCATACTTGTAGTTCTCAGTCTATGTTTAAATGGATCTTGGGGTACATTTGTGGTCACTGTAGATGGACCTCATCGATTAAATGCTTCAAACTTCTCTGAAATTTCTCAACCATTTCTCGAAACTTCAAGGTTCGTGTTGGTTCGTGAACCTCAGTTGCTAAAGTACTTAGTTTATAATTTAAGACCGAAGTCGATTGTACACGTACGACTTCTTCCAGTTGGAGTTCCAAAATTTTGCACATGAAGGATATTTTGCTAAAACGCAAAGAAATTTCTCATCCGATCCTTATTATAATATCAATACATAATCCCATCGATTGTTATAATGATAGATAGATTGGTAAAATGCGAGTTAGAGGAATAATCCTTACTAACCTTTTTAGAGAGGACGTAATGATATCATTGCGCAAGCTCTGGTCTTCGATCTTTAAAGGGTATTTGAATCAACCCCTATCCTAGTCCGAGAATGATTAAATCGAGAATTGTGTTTTTGCATCTAAACTTGAGAACTGACTTGACATACCAACGCCAATGAGTTTGACCGAGCAATGCTCCAACACTTCATATTTCTTAAACTTGTCTACACCAAAAATGAAACATTTAATTAGCAAACTTAGCCTCAAATCTCTCACTCTGCTGCAAAGATTTGCACCCAACTTGGTATTTGACAATGAGGTTTATAAAAAGTGTAATGAGAATCTTCAACAAATGGTAGTGGCGACACTAAATTGTCCTCATAGTTGGTCTCAAACTACTATCAACGTTAAATTGCAAGGTAATTTTTGGTCTACCATATGAATATGGTGTTCTTTATGTAGCCATGATTGAAAATAAACATGAAAATCGAATGGTCATCACTCTCAACTCTCGTAATGATGTTGTTTACGTAAATAAATGGGTCATTGGCCCGTTAATGGTAATCTCATGCAAACTCGCACTCTTGATGGTACCACTCCGCCAACTGATGCATGTATGAATTATAAGTATCTTTGGGCTAATCTCAACTTCTTTATCACATTAATGGAATTCCGAGAAAAGTTGCAGAAAAGATTGGCGAAAGTGTGAAAATAATGTATCCAGAAATGGGTTTCCTTCTTACAGTAGAAAATCTGTCTGTGTTCTTGTCTTGATGAATATGAAGAAAAAAAAATATCTAAGAAAAGGTCTTATTAATTATAGTGATGTTAAAATCTCAATGGATCTTTGGTTTGATAGTTTTCCAAGAAGATCTTGCTTTTTACCCCTGCAACATTATTCCCCAATGGATGATGGTGAGAGTTCTCTGGTCCTTTGTCGTGTTAGGCCTAAGGATGTAGCCCTGTTTGTCACTTGTACGTAGATTCGTATGGAAAAAGGCCCTAGGTATCATCATGACCCTTTGTGATAATTTCTTTTAAGGTTGGGTTTGTGCTTCCGCAGTCTACCCAAACCTAACCCAGTTTTTTTTAATCCAAACCTGAAAAAACTTTAAACTTATAATATGTACTTAAATCTGATCCAACAACCGATATGGTCATCCTGAGTCACTGGTATGGCTCAGCTACTTGAATCCTTACCTTATCCACCTGGTTTTGCTGAACTAGGACTTATTCATCCTTCATTCACTCTTGGTTTCTTCGATCCAATTTGGAGGACTTGAAAATCAAAACACCTATGAATCCTTCATTCACTGCAACTGCATACACAAATTCTTCATTCACTGCAATTTGTTGGTTTAACAGTCTAAGTAAGTATACCACACTTTCGACAAAATCAAAAATAGTGAAATAAAACATTTTTAATTATTATTTTTCGATTATTTCCAAATAATTAATAGGTACCGAATTTGACAACTGTGCAAAAAAAAAATATTCTACAAACTTTTTTTGGGAAATCACAGGTACGCAAATCTTTGATTTGGCTTCTCATTTTTTCCTCCACAATGAGTTACATGAGGCCATCAACAAAACGAATATTGTGCTCATTCCCATGAACGATAACCCCACCTCACCGGATCAGTTTAGACCGATTGGATTATGCAATGTTATCTACAAAGTCATCTCAAAGATTCTGGTGGCTAGACTTAGATCAGTTTTAACATTTCTTATTAGCCCTTTCCAAAGTGCCTTCGTACCCAATCGCTCAATTCAAGAGAATATTGCGATTGCGACAGAATTATTTCATCACATTCGTACAACACCGTCATCTACTTCACCTAAAGTGGCAATGAAACTTGACATCAAGAAAGCTTATGATTCTCTGGATTGGGAATTTATTCGTCATACATTACAATATATGGGATTTTCACTACAATTTGTTGAGTACATAATGCTTTGTGTTCCTTCTGTATCGTACTCCATAATTGTCAATGGGACACTACATGGCAACATCACACCGAAAAGAGGATTACGACATGGAGACCCACTATCCCCATATATTTTCATCTTATGTGCAGAAGTTCTTTCAGATAACTTGGGTGTCTTATAGGCTTCAGGTCAAATACAGGGGCTCAGAATCTCTCGTAAATCTCTGGAATTTGTTCATTTGATGTATGCAGACGACTTGCTTCTCTCTTTTACGACAAATACGAATACTTGCAATGCACTCACTATACTCCTGACTTTGTATTCAACATCATCTAGACAACACATCAACCGGGATAAGTCAACCATTATCCATCAACCGAAACTTCCCTCAGAAGAGATTGATGCACTCCGGAATTTCTTTCGCATTACTACAACACACATCATCCCAGTTTACCTTGGAGTTCAGTTTTCTACTGGGAGAAGCTCTTCAAATACATTCAATGAACTTATCAACAGATATGAGAGAAAGACGAAAGGATGGATGTCCAAATGTCTAAATCCGGCAAGACGGTTAACACTCATCAACACTTCACTCACCCTGACTGCGAATCACATCATGCAGACACAACTTCTCCCAGATAAAGTTCATCGGAAAATTGATTAAATAACTCAGAATTATTTCTGGGGGCATGATGGCACCAAGAGGAAATTACACACACTTCAATGGAGGAAGATCGCTCAACCAAGAAGTCAAGGAGGACTAAGTATTCGAAATACCCAAGAACATAACAAGGCTCTCCTGTTAAAGCGCGTTTGGCAACTTCACCAACAGCCACATACTCTTTGGAGCAATCTATGCCACACCAAATATCTTCAGGATACATCAACTCTCCCTGCCTTGCCTAAGCCAACTTCAACAGCAAGCCCAATGTGGAAGGGATTCACTACACCAGATCCTGCCATGTGCAACGGATATATCCGTTGCACAACAAAATCCGTTGCAGAAAATGATATTTCCGTTGCACATAAGTGTAATATTGACCGAAATAAAAAACCGAGGACAAACACGGGTACTTCAATTATTTCCGCGAGGGTATAAACGTCCATAAAAATTGTTTTTTTCCCATTTATTCATTTTTCTTCTTTCTTTCTTATTTTTCACTCTTACGTTTTCTTTCTTCCTCTTCTCTGTGGGAAGAAGCTCTGATACAGAGAGATTCATCCTCCCCCTTTCTAATCAATTGAATCAAAACCAAATAAACCAGAAACCCAAACCCCATACCTCATAAATCCAAAAACCTAACCCTAATAATTCGATTTTGGGCTGAAATTCATTCTTGAGGTAAAAAAAACCTAACTTTTTTTTAGGGTTTTGATTCCATTTGAGTTTGATTACTTATGGGTTTGTTCTTTACAGATTTGGAGGTCAATAATTGAAGGCGTAAACTGTTTACACAGGTTTAAAAAAACCATTTTTTTTTATGGTTTTGAATTTTTAGGGTTTTCTTTCTTTATTGAGTTGATTTACTCTTTATGGGTTTTGTTGTATAGGTGATTTGGGGTAAATTTATGTTTATTGATAAGTGTTTTAGATGATTCTTGTGTTAGTCTATGATGTCTTGTAATAATTTTCGAACATATATTTGAGATTGGGTTTTAATAACTGCAGTCTATGAGTTTGTAGAAATACCTAAGAGAAAAAGGATAATCTTATACTACAAACTTTTGTTTCATAGAATTATGGGCAATCAAATGAGGAAATTTGGCATGGGGTGACCTGCTAAGGTAATTCATTTTTAGAGTTTCTCAAGTTTTTTTTTGCTGTCTATAATCCTCCTATATGTCAACTGGTTTTTAATAATTTTTTCACGTGATTTTCATGTACCTGTAATCCATGAAAGAGTTTTATTGTAGTTA
>JAJJMA010292581.1:0-18171 GCA_023529015.1 Papaver nudicaule
TTCCTTTCTGCTTCCTTCACAAGAATGACTTCATCTTGCAAATTCTTGATTGACATGGTACATGCCATGTTTTTCTCATTAAGAATTTTGTTTCTGTCGGCAAGCTGCTGAACTTCATCTTCTAAGTCTTGGTTCTGGATCTTCATGTCATTCATCATCTCGTATACATTTTCAAGCTCCATTTCTAGAGCCTCCTGCTCTTCTTGAGATTTAGCATGTAAACTTTCTATATTGATGAGAGCATCTTCAGCCTCCATGGAGCGCAAATGCTCTTCCTGTACGCGGACACGAAGATTCGCCAATTCCTCATCTCTCTCTACCAGTTCATGTGTGATCAGCATCCCCATCTTCTGCATTAAAGTGTCAGCTTCTGTTTGAAGAGTCTGGTATGCCTTTTCTAACAAATGATGTTGTTCTTCAGCGGAGTGAAATTTCTCGACCCCTGTTATTACTTCATTATTAAGCCTTGTAGCTTCCTTCTCAGCACGAGAGATCTTGATTTCAAGATTTGATATGGTGTTAAGACACTGCTGATACTGAAGAGTAGCGGCTTCTTTTGCTTCATTCAAATTATTGACCATATTCTTTAGAGATTGTACTTCAGCTTCGGCTTTGTCCCCTCTCTCATTATGTTTTCTAGCTTCATCCTCGGCATGAGAGAGTTTTGTCTCAAGATCTGATATCTTCTCCAAACACTGTTTATATTGTAGAAGAGCAGCTTCATTTTCACCCTCTAATCTGGCGAGGTCTTGCTTTAGGGTGTAAACTTCTGTTTCAGCTTTACTTGCTCGCTCATTGAGTGCTGCAGACTCTTTTTGAGAATGAGAAAGTTTGGTCTGTAGATCAGATATACTCTCTAAGCATTGCAAATAATTTGTTACACTAGCTTCGACCTTAGACAAAGAGTGTTTAAAGGCATCAACTTCATTTTCTGCTTTCATTGCCCGTTCACTGTATTCTCTCGATTCCTCTTGTGCATGAGAAACTTTGCTTTCCATACTAGATAATTTCTCCAAAGTCTGCTGGTACTTAAGAAGGCTAGCTTCCTTTTCAGATTCTAACTTCGCGATCATTTGCTTCAGATTTTGAACTTTATCATCAACTTCACCAACTGCTTCCCCATCAAGCATGACCCCGGTCTTGATATCCTGTCCAGAAACACCATTCTCTTCTACATTGCGTTCTGTAAGCACCTTTGGATCGTTATCTTCCGCGTGAATGTTTTGGTCCTTTCCCACAGCTCCTTCTCCAGATCCAAACAGATCATTTACTTGTCGAAGTCCTTTTTTGTTTGGGAATCCTTTGCCAGCAGAACTAGATTTCAATGGAGATGGTCCTAAATCTTCCTTGTGGAAACCACCAGGGTCAAAAAAAGCACGTATCGAGTGTGGCATGTCAGGTGCTTCAGCCGCAGGGGAGCCCGAGGGTGGTGAATCATGATCAGCAAATGGAATTTGATTTGGAAAAGCTTCTGACATAGTCTTATGAGCCTGGCGAAGTGCCCCAGTCGCATGATCATATCTTTCCGCCAATGCCCTATATGCTCGATATGATTCTTCAACCAGTTTCATTAACTCTGGTCGTTTCTTGTAATACATTTCTGCCCTTCTTGCAAAAGAGTCTGCATCTGCTTCTATGATTTTGATCATCACTTTTACTTTTGCATCCATATCTGTTTCAAGTACGCAATATCACATTTATTTAGTTATATGCAAAAGAGTAACTTGATAACATATCTGAGACAATTACATCTATGACAAAATTGAATAATTGTTCCAGAAATTTCGTGTTTTAGCTCATTGTCGTAGATCTTATAATAGAGGGTACCAAATTCCCCTCAATGTTGGACATGTTTCAATATAGTTGGAATAGTGTTGTTACAGCCAATATCTTTCACAGGTGAAATTGGCACATCAATTAGCAGAAGCCAACTGATAACTCTGTATGACGAATCAATAACCGTGGATTGAGTATCCAGAACATCTGCTGCATATAGAAACTACATCCATACTGATCTATTCATAGGCCAATTAGAAGAGAAATACAATACATACCTGTGAGATTTTCTTGGAGCCATTTTGAATTCTTTGGACTTATATGACTATCCCACCAAAATGAATACTTGCGACTTGAATCAGTGTGTTTTAAGGTCGCCATATTTGAACATAAATACTGGTAATATCCTCTTCCTTTACTCTAATTTCTCGAAAAATCCGTATAGGAGGATCCAAATAGAGGTTTCAAAAATCACCTCAATTTTAGTCCTTAATCCTTGTACCTATAATATAAACACCAAAATTCAACAACCAAATTAACATATAGTCATGATCCCAACGTCAACACAACTAGAATAGACAGAAAATCATAATCAGACAATAGTCAATGATCTTAAGATACCAAATTCCACCAAGATATATCAAATTTCTACAAAAGACTCAACTTTTACTCTATAGTCAAACAAAAACCAACCAAGAAAACATTAATCGGAAAGAATTAACAAGAATCACGGATACCCCAGACATCAAAAACCTCCAAACAACCCAAAAAACTTGATCAAAATAATGGGTTATAGTTACTTACTTAGTAAAAATGAAAATTTGATCAGCAGCTGTGACTAAAGTTCTCAGCCACTTTTCTTCCTCCTCTGTCTCTCTGTATATTTCTTTTGATCAGTATGTTTTTTTAATATGAAGTGTAAGACCCAAGAACAGGACCAGAACAGGTCTGGCACAGAGAAGAGAATGAAGAGGAAAGAATGAAAATTTCTCTGAGTTAGTTTTTCTTTAGAGAATAAAGGAAAGAAGCTTTGAAACGGGTGGTAAGAAAAGTAAAAGTGTCATAAATTCATTACTAAAATGAAAAGAAAAGGTGAAACTCCGTGTGTATATTGTGTCAAAGTAAATTTAATTAGTAGGTTTTTTTTCTTAATTCTGTAATTAATTTTACTTTAATACGGAATCTTTAATTCTCTCTTGTATTAAAGAAAGAAAGAAAAGAGACATGTCCTCTAGAATTTTGCTGTCTGTTGTCTGTCACTGCATGGTAGGCGAGGGAGAGTTTTTGAGAGACTGGAGTCTAGAGGACTGGAGAGGAAAAAAATTTTGCTCTCGCAGTGCGAGAGCAAAAATGATCTAGCAGCAAAATCGACCCTTGGATTGGGAATCCAAGGGTTATAAATTCGTGGAAGAAGATGTGTTAAAATGATTTTTTTCTATAACACATCCGTGATGAATCCAAGGGTTATAAACCCCCCCCCTCCCAATCCAAGGGCTGTGGGGCTGCTAGATCTTGTTTGATCTCGCAGTGCGAGATCAAAATCGCGTTCACTGGAGAGTCAATGTTTTAAAGTTTTTGGAAAGAAAATCTCAAAGGGTCTCCAATGAAATTCGTCGGCACCAAATTTTTTGTGATCAAAAAATTAGTATCAAATCACGAGCTTGATTTATGATTTGCTCACTATCTTATAAGATGCGGATCAAAACTATTTGGTGCCAAATAAACTGTACACTGTAGAGTTGAATTTTTTTTACGTTCGTGTGATTTTCATCAGTTTTTATTTAGCACCATAACCATTCTGTACATAACTGGTTGAAATAAATAAGGTTATATTGAGAAGCTAAATATTTACAAGAACTGTGATGATACTAGATCAAAATGATCGAGCAAAAACATTTCCCAAAACTATGCCACTAAAATTTTCTCTCGGTTAAGAAAATTTGAGACCTCAAATAACATGAAACTAAGCATAAATCATAATTAAGAGCCAAAAACTTTGCTTAGTGACAAGCTAACATATTCCTTGCCTCTTGGTGTTATGTTTGATTATCATCTGAACATCATCTTTAATAATGGCATCCCTGCATTTGATAGTTAATTCTAACTTTGTAAAAGGCATCCCTGCATTTGATAGTTCTTAATTGTTTTTACTTTTCATGTCACAATTTCAATAATCACAGATGGAATCTGTTTTAGCTTTGGGAAATGAAGGATAGTTTAGTACTTTAGTCCTTTCTTAAGCAATGGTATGTTGTGTAATTAACCGAGTTGGCTAATAAGAACGAAATCGCTTTTGCCTTTTGGTGTGTATATATTCCCAAGTCCACCTAGCTTCTGGTCAGCTTCTAACCCCACCTTTAAAAGGAGGGCGGGCATGGACGGTGACGAATGCCATCTGATTCTAGAAAACTTCGACAGCGACAGAATGGACGGCGTATGCCTCATAGCTTTCTCATTTTCTTTGTTGCGGCCTTTCAACAAACGTTCGACATTTCTTCTGTTTCGGGATAGCAACAATCGTCGTTCTTTTATTTGGGTGTTTGTATTTAACTAGAATTGTTTATGCAAAGATCCGAGGGACACTCAAAGTAGGCAGTTTGCACATTAGGCAGTCCAAATGCGCAAAGATGAAGTTAAGGATGTTCCATTATTAGAAATTTTGTGACACTAACTAAGGGATTATTTATGGCTAGGACAAGCATCAATTTCCTAACCATAAAACGTTCCGCAACACATAATGCCATGAAATGGACGAACCTCTAATTGTAAGAAGTAAGAACTGGAAAATCTTACCTCGGATAGGAAATTGATGTTGGTCCAACCCTAAAGTATCATTGTACCGTAAAATGTAAAGTTGACATTTAATGATTCTAACCTAAACATCAATTAAACACATAATTAAAATATGGGTTTTGGATTATGTAGATTGTGGAGGTGAAGAGTCAAATTGTACTCGATCTTCAACTTGGTTTCTTATCAAAACCTAAAAGAGAAAGGCAGATGAAGATGTAGACCGGAAACAACACCTGTAAAATGATCTGATTTATACAAGAAGATAAGAGATAACATGAAATTAGTTGGTAGCATAGCGACAAGCTGAGCACCAACCACTTTTTTGAATTACAATACCTAACCTATGGAAAAGAAATTTTCCACCTTTAGCATTCGCATCGTGGCTGGCCAGGTAGTTCTTTAACTGTTTCAGAAAGTCCACAGTTTCCTCACCGAGAGTCGTGAAAGTCAAAGTGCCAAACCCGTACCTTTGAGCTCTACACTTATCTAAATATTTCTTACGCTTGCCGGTGACAGCGCTTTCAATAGCCTGACCAGGGATGAACTACCCCTCCCGTGAATGGCGAGACACCAGTAGCATCTAAACATACATCAAATCCAATGTCCCAGTTATAAACTAAAATGTATGAGGGTCTTAGTGCATTACCATCATCCGAGAGAAGCCCGAGCGCCACCTCTTTCCGCGCTGGAACCCTACACGAAAACACATATCTGCAATAGTATCTCGGACAAGGTCATGGCGAAATTTAAGACCAACCTCATGCGAACAATGAACGTCGCGATCTCCAAGATGTCCATCTTCCTGTGACAAAATGACCATTTTTTATCTTCTTCAAATAGGGGGTTGGCAAGCCTATAGCAGAGGACCGAGCTGAACTGACGACGCCCAATTTTCTGGTTGAGCCCCTCAATGGGAATGGCAAATAAATAATCTTGTGCGTGTTTAACTTTGTTGCATTGCCATAGAACCGAGTCCCGTACCGACATGTCAAGTTGAGTGGGCAAGTTTTTCTTCACGACATAAAAATATGTAACTTCCAAGGAGCTCATAGAGTGGGGGGCAGTGAGATCAATGTTAAATGAAGAAGGGCCAATACAACATACCTGCGTATATAGGTCTAGGGCATGCTGGAGGCTTTGACTCTCACCAACAATATCAGAATCGCGAAGAATGATCTCTTGTCGTGGCTTGGTTTGCAGGCATGAAGCAAGGCAGCAGTAGTGTTTAGTGTCATGCATGGTATATATACCTAAGCCTCAATCTTTCATCAGCAAAGTGACCATACGTTGCTGAACAGGGCCAAAACCTGGGCCTTCACCAGTTATTATCTGCCGCATGAACTTGATGAGGTGGGTATCATATGTCTCTTGAGCTTCGACCAAAAAGGTAGGTTTTGTAGTCCTCATAACGAAACATAAACAAGAAACACCTGCACAATTCCTGAGTAACAACAACTCACATTGCGGATCTCCAAGTTTCCTAATGGCATCCATTAGCTTAGTTGTTTTGTATACACGACTCAACACCATGTTGCTGCAGAAATGTGGGCCTGGCTTACCGGGGAACCTAGGAGCTTCATACCATCTAAAGGTCTGCTGATTCTTGTGGGAAACACACCTGACCCTAAGCTTATGATGTCTACAGTGGGCCAATATAACTCTGTTTAGAGATGTTAAGGTGTAACCCCCAACGCCTTCCCGTCACACTATATAATTTGTAGAGCTTTGGCTACCATTAGAGTATCTCCAATGAGGGTTCGATTGTCAAGATACCATGCTTATAGGTATAAGTACATCGTTCATCAACCTTCTTCACTAATGGGTGGAGGGTTAGAGCAAATAAGAGAGGTCCAAGCGGATCACCTTCTTGCACACCTTGCGCCGATGAGAGGGTCTTATCCATGTAGTAAGTCTAGCGGGAGAAAAATAACAAAATTCCACCCACCGAGAGATGGAAGAACACTTATTCTCCATTTCTTGAATCATGTCAGACCGATCAACAAGGTTGAAAGCATTGGAAAAATCTACCAGTAGCATAGACGTTGAACTGGAGTTACCTTTCACTTCCAACACACGATTGACAACATGGAGAATAGCCTCACCACCACAAAGAACTGTTACCCCATACTGCAATTCACTTAAATAACTCTCCATTTTCTTACCAACATGGGCAGCCGCTACTTTCGAGAAGAGTCTCCTCCAGATTGTGCCTACCGCAATCGGCCTTATGCCCCACCAAGTTTGATTAGGAGTGAGAAGCGCACTTGCAATGAACTCACCCAAAGCTGAAGGACCCCTACCCCACTAGCAGCAAGTTCACAACCCCATTGATGGAAGTGATTAGTTCGTAAGAAATGGCAGCAGCCGAGCCACTGAGCGCGTCCAAGAGGTGTTGACCCTTGAGTCCATCTTTGCCACATGATGTCCCCTTTGGAAAACTTTTTAGTGTCTTTAAAACCATCTCCTTAGAAGTCGTAAAGGCCCCATGTTCAAATGGGGAATATGGTATCACAGGAGGATCAACAGATGGATGTTTGAGCAGCAAGTCTTGCAAGGTTTCCTCAGATTGTGCAGCACCATTTTAAGTGAGGACACGTATTGCCGCCGTGTAAAGACCATTGCTAAGTTTCCTGCGGCGTTGGCGTAGATTGGTGGCCTCTTGTTGCTCTTGTTCCCTCCTCCCACCTTGATGTCCATTAGTATGCAGTAGTTTCTGCTCTTTCAGAGTCTTATAGACCAAAGAAACACACCCATTAGGTTCATTCCATTGAGACAAATCCGTGTTAATGGACTTCACCTGATATTTTTCCTATTACCGGACCTTTCTTCTGAATTCCCTTTGGGATAGTAGAGGCGTAGGGTGCATACAAGAAGAATAAGTAGTTAAATCCACAAATGAGTGTCCTTGGGATTCAAGAGTACCTTGTCAAGTGCCAACTTAAGGGTTCTTGCAAACTCTAAATTGCATTGCACAGGGATGCTAGTGACAGTTGGGATTTGCTGTTGGAAAACCCTGTCAAGCAAATCCAAGTTGAGGACAGTAGACTCATCAGCAGAATTGGCAAGCTCATATACAACAGGGTCGCTTACCGGACATCACATCCCATGTATTAAAAAGTTAGCATCCAGGCTATTGGAAGGACCCTTAATGACTTCTTCATGATGTTTACAGGCTTTACTCCAAGCTTGTGTAAACATACAACGGACACAACCACATCTTCGAGTGACCCAGTACCTCTATCAAACCTTTATACACTTCCAGGTTATGGCTTAGCCTTTCTCGACACCTTACCTTACCCTCATCATCCCGAAGGTGCCCATCTTTCAAGTGTTTAAAATGGAGCTTTTGACATACCCACTATCCTTCGTAAGACCATTCTTGCATCCATCGAATTCACGAAAAGGGCATTGGTAATGTCTGATGCCTTGTGAATTTTGTAGACTCTGTAAACTTTGTGAACCAGACATTGTATGATGATGACTGGGTCTTAATTCTTGTGAATTTTGTGAATTTTGTGAAGCATTCATTGTATGATGAATGGGGCTTGATGTCGATCATATAGTAGGCATCTCTAGCAAAACAGGGAGATGTAACCACCAAGGATCAGGGAACTTGTGGCTTCCAAAGAATTGAACAAACACCACAATACACAAACATGTCTCACAGCAACAATTGAACAAACACCTTCTGCGTGCAAAAACCAAGAAGAACAAATTGTACAAAAACTGAAATCAGCAAGGAAAAATAGGAAAAACTATCAAAGAATTGTCTCCCGCCATGTTCATATGTAAAAATATCTCGCCCCCAACACAACCCTATCCCATCGAGATGATGGAGATGGTGGTCGGAGGGAGGTGGTGGAGGTGGTCGAATGAGGTGTAGTTGGAGGTAAGGGGGTACAAACAGGAGAGTAGAGGAAAGATGGAGAAGGCGGGGAGATGTAGACGATTTTTTTTAGGTTTAGCATTAGGTTTTGTTTGGTATTTATGTTGTTAAAAATTTAGTTAGTAAAAAAGGGTAATATGGGATTTTTTTTACTGAAAGGGTAACTAAACATCTACTATCTATTAGGATACCCCTTAATCCATTGCCCAGATATTTGAATCATTTTAAGGCCCCTGCAGCTCTTAAATTGGATACCAACAAAAACTTGAAACAAAACTCGAGTCACATTTACCAAAACACCAAGCCCGAAGCATCAGGACATCCCAAAGCGAATCGAACCAGAGTCACATATGACTCAAATTTATATCCAACCCGACCCGATAAGAAAAAACCGTAGCCGCCATCTTCACCACTAGAAGAAAAGAAACTGATCACCACCTTCCACTAAAGAAAAAATGGCTTCAACGAACTTTGCCAACAACAAAGAACAACTCCATCCGCTTCAAGACAACAACAAATATTTGCTAAGTGATCTAGTATCTACTATGGCCAAAATTCTCTTGATTTTAATTTTCTTGTAACCCAAAGTTTACCACGTAGAGTTTTTTTTTTTATTTTGTACCAAGTGATCCTAAAACTGTCGCGTGATCTGAAACTTGTCATGTCAGCTAAAATTGTTCGTTTTTTCAATAGTTGCTTTCACGATTCAAAAGTTATACTTCATGTAGAGGTATAAAATCTGATAGGATATCCTATACCTCACAGCCATCGATTAATACTAAGGTTAAAGGGTAAACAGTTCGCATCGAGACTAATCCATGGATCAAATTACACATGTTATACAGATTACAAAGCATATAAAGAAGAACTAGACCTTGTATTATTATTAATGGAATGTGAAATCTCTAAGTGATTACACTAACTGGATATATATGTGCTTAAGGACCAGAGGAGATCGGTGTTCTAAGGCTAACTAATTCTCTCTCAAAAGTACTCCAAGGCTTTTACCAAAAATCCAACCCTTACAAATGAATTCAAGCTCACTTTATATAGTGCGAAATACAAAGTGGGATACAGCTAATAAGACAAGAACACAATCATGGTCGTCAGATTTTGTCGAGTAAGCTGATTCCTTCATCGAGGCTGACTTAGTATTGATGGATGTATCGGTCTGGTCCTAATCTTCGAATATGGATTCCCTTCGATTAATCTTTTCTTCGTACCTGACCTGGTCTTCGATGGCATCCAGATCTTTGGGGTAAGCTTTATCTTCGATGATTTTATGTATTTAAGCGTTCCCTTTGTCACGGGTCTGACAATTTCTCCTTCATTCTGACATTCATTAATGCTCCAACCACCACTTCTGCTTCGTTATCTCTTCCATTGACTCGAGGTTCCTTCTTTACATGTGTACGGTCATGGTTGTACGATTAGACGTCTTACAACTATCTGATGTGACTTCGATTCTCTTCCATGCTTCGCACCTTATCTGTGTTATCTTACTTCTTCTCTCAGATGTGGACACGTAGCTCGATGGGTTTATTGCCATGCACTTCAACCCAAAGTGCCTTGTGCCCAACAATTTGTACTGTGACTCGACACTTGTCATTCTGATCCAAAATTTGCTTGATGACCGGTGGGGCACAAATTATGCACCTTGGTCCGAAATTTATTGCATAATCCAATATATTTCTTGTGAATGAAAATTTGCTTAGTTATTCATAGCCTACCTCGTTGGTAACAAAATTTACACGGTAAACTAAAATCTGCTTCGTAGTTAATTTTTTTTTTTTTTGATGGCTTAGAAATCTACATAGCAACTAAGATTTACCTTATAAACCACCCAAAGCCAAAAATTGCCTTTTTAGTCCAAAATCTACTTAGCGAATATGCGTTTCGTATTGCAAAATAAAAATTATTTATGTACCGATGCATAAACTATACAAAAACCGAGTAAACACATTAATTATGTGGACCCTGCAAATTCCAGGATGGCCGAATCCATCCTCCCCAAAACTTATATCTTTCTCGATTTTAACATTGTTTATGCCTCGAAACGTGTAGACTAATTGACTAAATATGACGCATAACCTATATGTGACTACAAAATATGACGCATAACCTATATGCACTTACTGGCAGTTTGATCTGTGATCCGAAATTTGCCTCGTAAATAAAAACTTGACACGAACCAAAAATATGGCGAAAGAATATTTGAAATTCGAAACAAACAAAAACTATGTCTCCAGGACGTGTGGATCTATGAAAAATGTGCAATTTATGAAGGTTAGATTAGGTCTTCACTACATTTGTCGGGGCCTAGAAAAAATCACAGTCGGTATACCGACTTTTGGCTTAACTGTGTTTTTTTTCAAATCCCCCACAAATGTGGTGAGGACCCAATCGAATCTTCCAATTTATCCATCGCCAAGAAATTGGCTAATGCTTTGTTGTTTTAGCAGGAATTCTTGCCCTCCCTAGAATGTCAAATAAGATATCCTTTACTTGATCAAGTCCACAATAAATGGCTTCAAGTGCAGAAGCGTGGACATCTTTGAGTCTTTGACGCTCAAGCCCCCTGAAATGGATTATATAGGGATTGGCACGACACATACGTATGCAAAGTACCGAAATCATATTTTCCAGCTTTAATTCCAATCATAAAAGGTTGTAATTGCACTAGCACATGCCTATTGAGGCAAGCCAAGTGGGCAAGTAGCCAACTAATGGGGTGATCATCATTAAAAACAAATCAAATACAGTAATCATTCTCTTTTGATATCAAATACAATAATCATTATTTTGATATCAGATTCAGTATCAGATTTGGTAAGTGTATACTGTATACATTATCTTCAAACCACTGCACAATTAATTACAAGATAAATCCTATTGATTAATGAATTAGATAAATTCAACTATAAAACACACACGTAAATAGTGGTAATAATAATGGAAATAATAATTTCCTTTTATGGTACTATTTTTATGCTATGCTTGAAGCAGACTAGCGAGGGGAAAAAAAAATTACATGAAAGGAAAAGAAATGAAGTAAGACGTTAAGATTATATGTTTAACCAAAGAACTTATTTTAAAGGGTTTGCTCGGTTCAGCTCACGGTTGAGATGCTCAATTAGTCTTTTTTATGTTTAATTTGTGTTTGATTACATCTACACTCTTTTTTTATCACCCGCCCGACATCTTCATCAGATCCTGCAACTCTCAGTGAAATGCTGACCCCTCTGACCTCAGGTCAGTCAGACCTGTCAGGCGTGTCAGAGGCACGTGCTAAAAATGTGGAAAATCAATCTCCACCGGTGATTACGACAAATGTAGCTGATCCGGATCTTGGATCGGACTCTGCACCCGGTTCAAACATACCCGCAACTACTGAAAGCCCAAAATCGGAGTCCAGTACTATGAGCTCAACCAATTCTGTTGGCCCAGTTTCGAAGAGGGAACGGGCTTTGCTTCCTCAGTGGACAAGGGAAAAAGACCAGCTGGGCAGAACCAACATTTATCTATCATGGACCTTATTCAAGCGGGACCAGTTCCACTATCAAATCTCTTCAAGCAGGATTATGCTCATTTGATTACGGAATATCTTCAACTTCATGATGCTAGGATTCATATATCTATTTCTCTGATTCAAGGGCAGCCTTGTGTTTTGGTTAATCACAGGCATTCTCTGCATCCTACTCAGACATTCTTCAGGCGTCTACCTCATGTTGATATGGACTTGCTACCTCAGCACTCGTTTGCAGCCGCCCCACCTCCAGCTAAAGTACAAAAAACTAAGATTTTGCAGGAGCTGCAAGATGTGCATACTAATATTCAGCCTCCTAAAGTGCAAGAAATTCCAACTATTCAAAGGAGAAAAGGGGATTGCCCCTCTGAGTATGATCAACAATGTGTTCAACTTCAGAACCAGATGCTTAACCCTGGACTGGTTCCTTCAATTCCAACATACATCTTCCCAATTATCAAGACCTCTCAGCAAGAATATCAAGATGCACTTCTTCAGTCGAAGAACTCTCTGGACTCAACTTGGAAATTATCAGTACCGGAGGAGGAGTTCACACAAGAGGAAATTGGAGTTGCGGAAGTTATGACTACAGAACTGCGAGTGCCCACTCAAGGGCATTCGCATGATCAATGGGGCTGATGTCTGGGAACCAACAGTTTGATCACCAGCGTTGTTGTGTTTCTCTTGGGTATCCTGACTGGTGGACTTATATGTCTATTATGTTTCTTTCTGCTTGTTTGATTGTGCATATGTGTGGTTGCTTTGTGCATAGGTGTGCTTCTGTTGTTTGTTTCAGATGTGGTATCTTCATGGTGGATGGTGTGACTCCCAAACAATTCTTCTGCTTTTAGGAGGTGTCTACTGCTCAACAGAACTAACCGTTCTTGTGGATGGCCATGGCACATGAAGGCTATGACCTTTTGGTCACCTTCGATCGTGTGCTACTGGTGACTTTGGTGACTTTGATGACTTCTGTAATATACTACCAGGGCTATGGCCTTATGGTTTTCTTGCATAGTGTGTTTTGTAATGTCAGATGCCCAAGTATTGGATCTGATTACAGGCTTGGGGCCTCATTTGTACTGATCATCAACTAAATATCAATGATTAAGGGCTCTGCCTACTTTCGAAAAAGAAAAAAAACTCTTTTTTTAGACATATAAATAAAATTTTAATCTTTCAAAATAAAAGAAAAAACTTATTTTAAAATTCTATGCATATTGCATAAGGTTGATAGAAATAGATTAAGTCTGCTAATAAAGATAACAATTTGCTTTGGGATGATACATCCCCAGGCAAATTGGTAATGTTGAAATACATTTTGTTTTCTGATAATCATTGAAATACATTTTGTTCTCTGATAAATTTATGTAAAATAGTTAAAAAGCGGGAACCATCGTTAGGTATAATGTATCTCGGGAAATGTTTTCACTTGCGTCTCCCAAACCTTCGAGCAACCAAGCATTATGGTGCATGTTTTCTTGGCTGAATTTTAGAATCTGGCCACTCCTACTACATTGTAGCCAAGATACTCAACATATTGCTTGCTCTTCTACCTTTGACCTTTCTCTCTAGATCTCTGGTTTTGGAGTTGGTGAGACGGATGTGAGGAATGAGGATATTCCTACTATTAAAAAAATTACCCCAACTCAAGGTAGGCTTTATATTGTACATGGCCAGGCCTAAGCTGCATTCAAAGGAAAAGCAATACAGGTGGGGGAGGCTACCAGCATCTAATTAATAAACTAAGGACATCATAAGTGTACGCGGTGATTAGGTACCTAATATTTAATCATGAGGTACCCACTACTAGTCAGATTGGAGAATCAAGAACTCGCCATATCTTTTTTTCCCCGTAGACACGTATATATCAGGGTATACAGCTTGTTATATACGTACAAAATACCATCCCTTTTGTTTCTTTCTTTCTCTCAAGTATATGTTGAAATTTGAGAGTCACATTGGTCTTTCTGAAATCATTGATAATGAGATGAGGAAGAGTAGTGACAAACTAGAATTCCTTATAGGTCATTATGTAATGTGGGAGTGGGAGGGTGAAAAGAGTTGTTTCAACGTCAAACTTGTGAGTCTAGCCTGACCGTTTGAAGGTGGCATATTTAAATGGGAAAACTTGCAGTGTTGGACTTCTGTTTACACTTTTTAATGAATGAAATGAAGACTCAGGACTTTGATAATTGATTTGATTGTCAGTTGGTTATAGAAATTTGTGGTGGGTACTAGTTAGGTTGCTGCTGCAACAGTGGGTACTGACTCTCTTTTCTAACCTTCAAAGCAAAGGACAAGGGACAGGTGATGATTTATGGTCCTAATTCCACAAATCATATCTTGAATCAAACTTGGAAGTGGAGCAGAAATAACCATAAACATAGACCTAATGAGGGAAAGGGCGAGATGGGCACTCACAAGACAAGAGGACTCGGAACTCGGAAGTACTTGTTGCCTGTTAGTTGTGGTTCACTCTAGTTGCTGGTGTTAGCCTGCCAACACGGTTATAGGCAGGGCACGTAAAATCCAACCTAAGTTCCCCCGGTTAAATGAATCAAGGGGAAAGGTCAAATACTTCTGCATACACAATACTTCTGCTGTGCATTTGTTAGTTCACAGGACTAGGGGTTCTAATATTTTGGATTCATAAAATTAGAACATCCACATTCTTCATTCAAGTAAAATGACACATCAATTATCTAGTATTGATTAAAAGAGGAATCAACTCCATCCATATTTTACATAAACTGCACAAACATCCAGAAGGAAAAACAGCTTAAGATAGCCAAACACCCTTTTGCTTTTTTCTGTTTTTGCTTTGCACTTGCTGAATTGGACAACTATAGACAATGATACTTTACTCTGCAGTTCGTCCCAGTTACTCTGAATGTGACGTCCAGTACACGAGGCCACTGAAAGGGTACACCATTAGCATATATTGATTAGAATAGAAAAGAAATAGTATGGTGAAATTTAACTACCATATTTGGTGAACACTTTAGCATATAAGAGGTGAAACAAGATAAATATATATGAGAACAACTTGTGGCAGTATCTCTAACACAGTACAAGGGCAATTCTACGTCGAATACTAAGAAGGTATGCCATTCCTGACTTTCTTGTGATCACTATGATAATCCAACTACATTGTGTAATCCACAAGAAATCTAAAACGTACCTGATCAAGACAAATACACACTGCAAGACACCAGCCGTTCCTGTCCATGCAGAGGGGCCAGTTTCCACCAGTGCATCTTGTATCAATAACCCTACAGATGCTGCCAGGGACACGAAGGAAACAACGTACGCAAAGAAGAGCCAAAGCTTCAATCTGCACACCAACGAGGAGATTTTATATTAGGCTGAAAACAAGCAAGCAGATTGATATTGGAAGGGAATTTTCTTTCCAGAAGAAAATCTGACACGAGAAAGATCAACTACAGGAGACCAGCACGCATCAAATGAGAAACTCACAAAATTAAACAAATTTTAAGTCCAGTTAAATACGAGAATTTGAGCATAACGATTGCTATTTGTATCAAGGTAAAGGATGATTTAGTCAATTCCACCATAATGAAAGGTTTGGGATTGGAAACCTTTCTAAGAGATGCAGGGATAAAAGAATAGAATGTTTTAATTTAAAAGATAACAGGTATCAAGGTACAAGCAAACAAATACAATCACAATATTTCGTTAACAAAAAAAGAAGAAACCTTGACAGTCGAGAAACCAAGCATGATTATCTACACAACTCGCAGTTGCTGGGACAAAAGTACAGTAGCCAGCATATATTTTAATCAAATCCTCGAGGAAGAAGATTTTCTACTTTAGGCTCCAGCGGTAGCATCTTTTGTTTAAATAACAAATGAAGGTGATCAGGAAAGAAAAATTATCACCTCATGCTTCAAAACAAAGGTTTGAAAGATGGGAGTGCAAAAACCCGAAATTTTTCTGAAGGAGGGTCAAAATGCACATGATATAGCTTTGCGAACAATCTTTGACAATTGGCTCAGCTATTATCCTTAAATCGCCTACAAACAATTATGTCTTCGATACGTTTAGTTTATTAAGCCTTTGTGGCCTAGTGTTCTCTGAAATCCAGATGGGCATTATCTAACTTAAAGTTTGAACAGAGCTATTCAGCTAGAATTACCTTGCATTTACATTTTCGGAGTTCTCCTAAAGATAATGATTGAAAGAATACTACAGGTAGTTTTCTGGACTCATTACCATAGAGAAAAAGTGAACTCCTCCTAAGATCCCTTGTATTTACTAACCATTTTCCTTCTCAATGGGCTTTGTCAATGCAATTGATCTTCAATCTTGCTCACCCAAGAAAAAACGAAATAAAGATGATTAATTCTGTTGGTCAAGTCTACAAAACATTTGTCCTGATACCTCCGCCCACACTCTGCTTCAATGTAATCTCACATAAGGATCCCCACCCTTAAACTAATTTCTCCTCACTCCTACAACAGTATGAATACCCATTAGTTCTTTACCTGCAGTCACCAGGGCACCAACCTTTATAATAAGATAGCCAACTTTGCAAAACATAATTCCCCGAATATTGTAGGCATATCATGATGAGAGTGTAGATCGTCCAGATCCCTTTGACACTCACCAAGTCTCTTACTAACTATCGTTTGAATAAAAGTAGTGTCACTCCAATTAATATGAGCTCATCGAATGGAGATGGGATCATTTGCTAAAAAAAGAAACCGATAAGTCATTTTCGTGTGATAGGTGATCCTAGATGGAAATTTAAGAGAAAATATTTTCACTTCTAGGGGACATAGCAGCTCACTCTTAGCCTCACTTAAAAGAGTAGAGATACTGCTAGTCAAAGTCATTATGAATTCTGTTCTTTCAGTGGCAAAGTCACTAAATAAATTTAATGAAAAGAGAGAAAACAGACTTACACATCACAGAACCCCGTGAAATCAAAACATAGCCAAGACAACACATCAAACCGAAACAGATATTGACCTTCACAACTGCTAGCTGAAACACTTCTCAGAATATTTTAGCATTTTGCTATTTACGCGATGCACCTCCATGACTTTGCTAAGTATTTCAAAAATTTATAATTGAATTGATTTCGTGACAAATATTTTCATATTTAACACATGCACTGGCAGTTGCTAACCAAACCATTGCGATACGAATCGAACGATATAATAAGATCTATATAACTGTAGAGGTGTCAATTTGGTCGCGTTTACAAATATTGTAGTGTTATCTTTTATGAAATCCACAAGAGGAAGGCATCATCCAACTCCACAAGAATCATGTATCTAAACTTAAAGTTGATGAATTGTACATTAATTCGTTAAAGAGACTACTCTATAAACATATGCTATTGAATTTCAAAATCACTTCAACTATTCTCTTTAAGGCAACTCCAATTGAGCCGCAACTAAAAACTTAGATTACTCAATTACTTATAAAAACCACTTTCGCAATTGCTAGTAACTAATACTTGATGAACCAATACACAAAATTGCAATGAAATTAAACAAAAAGAAGACAAAGTAACATTAGTAAAGCAGTAGATTAAACTAACCTCCACTCTCCTTCTTCATAGGGAGAGTAATCAATATCTTCTTTCTTAACACAATTGAACATCAAAGCTGCAAAAGAAGCAAATATACCTGCAACAACAAAAACCTAAAAAATTCAGCACAAAAAAATAAGAGAAAGGTAAGGAGAAAGAGGTATAATCAGATAGAGATACGCACCTGGAAGGTAATGAACGAAAGAGACAGCAACAGCGCTGCAAACAACGGCATCAACCCAAAACCACCAACCAGCACCAAATACAGCACCAGCGAAACCTGGACCAAAGATCGCCCATAACTCCCCTGGATCCATTCTCTCTGTATAGAGAAATTAACTGAAATTAAATTGTTAGGGTTTCTAAGAGGGAGATATGATCGATGATGGTGATGACGCCGATGACTTTAGGGGTCAAAAATATTTTGCTTCTCTGTGTTGTCTTCTAACTACTCTTCTTTTTCCTTTCTTTTTTATTGCGGACCGTGTAGCGTTAAGTGAGTCAGACAGGGAAGATGAAACTCGTGACTCTCGTCTTCTGCCCGGCAACGTTTCCTACATCTAAACAAAAGACAAAATCCGTCCCTGCGGCTATCGGTGTTTGTTTTTTATAATTCAATTAGCATTT
>JAJJMA010292593.1:0-12931 GCA_023529015.1 Papaver nudicaule
AAAATATTTTTCTTTGCAGCTTGTGTTCTAGTACAAGCAGGACTAACTCCATTCATTGCCTTACCACTTGGAGCTTGTACTGATGTTTCTGCAACATTGGAATTAACTGACTCACAAGCTCGAACTATATGCACTATATTATTAATAGAAGGAGTACTAGCACTTGCTTACAAAATCTTTGTGACTTCTAAAGCTGGAAAAACTTCATGAGAATTTAAAACCTCTTCATTCATGTCTTGAAAAACATGAAAACTTCCTGATCACCATCAATGAACATTCCTGTTTCCACATTTTCTTCAGTAATAATTGAGGTAACAATATGCTCCTCAACATGAGAACTGGGACCTCCAAATAAATCAAAAGGAAATTCTTCCTTCTCCTTATTCTTACTCCTCCTCTTTGGCTTATAGACTTGTCTTGTCCTCTTCACCTTCTCTACTGCTGGTCCTCTCTTTTTAATTCTACACTCATCCTCTAAATGACCCACTGTAGAACAAAATTGACAAAACTCAGGAATCTTAGGAATAACAACTTCTTGCAGAAACCCTCCATATTTGTTTTCAACATTAATATAATCAGGAATTTCTTTTGTCATATCAATTTCTAGAAGAACACTAGCATAATACCCATTTTTTCTCTTCAATGTATTCTCATCAATCTTAACTGGTCTACCAACACTTGCAATTTGTAACAAAATCTTCTCCCTCCAATACTCGATAGCTAAACCTGGAAATTTTGCCCAAACAAAAGCCGTGGTGGACTTTTGAGTTTCTGGATTGAAATTATTCTCCCAATTCCTAATTTTCAAAACTTGAGATTCAATCAACCAAAAACCCTTCCATACATGTTGTTTATCATCTTCGTTATCCAACTGAATTATAAAGAAACCCTTACCTAGGGGGATGAAGTTTACCTCTCCGGATAAGTTCCATTGATTTCTCAATTCCTTTTCTGCATCTTCAATCTTCAGTTTACTTAAATCCAATCTTCCAATTAAGCTAAACGATCAATCAGTACTACTCTCATCTAAATCATTATCCAGAATAACAGTTTTAGGAAAAAAATTCCGAATTTGAGACTCTGAATCAGAATTCATCGTTTCTGAAAAATAATTCAGAAAACAATTTCCGACAAAGAGTAACCCAGCTAGTAGTAATTACTACCACCAATCATGAAATCACCTCGAGAAACTCCTCAAAACCTGAATTAAATGCACAAATTCAAACGCAAACGAAGTAGATCTAGTAAAGAAAACTCTCCGAATCTCAAAAAAACTCACCCTTGAACCGAGTCAAAAAAAGTCAACTCAGAGCTCAATACCCCTTTCAGCTTAATATAGTAAATGGTAGGCGCATCTAAAAATAACAAATAAAAATCTACTAATACTCTTTACTTTATTTCATAGAACATATCTTTATTCTTTTGCACTCTTAATATCTTTCACATAGAAACAACTAGCGGTTATGTACTTCTTAAATGTCATCAGGAGTTTCTTGATCCACATCAAGAGTTTTCATCAAATCCTCAATGTTTCTAAGTGACTCACTTGACAAGCTTTGCTTGTTAAGGACTTGACTAGCATAGCTCTTGAGAAATACCATTTGGGAGCAGAGATCTCCCAAGCACTCATCTAGTTTGCTTTGTTCTTTGAAAGCTACCTCAAGTTGATTTTTGACAACTTCGAAATCATGTAGCATTCCTCCAAAAAGATCAAGTATTTTTTCTTTCCACCAATACTAGCAATCATACAAGCCACATATTTCTCACTAAGAAGATTCATGGGTTCAGTTTCCTGATTCGAAACATCAACAGCCCATTCTTCAATATCAGCATCTTTTCCCAATTCCATGTTCTTCATTAATGCTTTACAAGCTTTTCAAGAAGAGATGTAAAAGATGATATCGAAATACACATCTTATATTGGTTTAAGGTGCATAGATAAGGAAATTACTTTCGGAAAAAGTTTCCGGAAATAATAGGGTGCATTGATTCGAAAGTATGTGCAAAAAATAGGAAAGAATATTTCGAAGAATTTCGAAACAAAAGACTTTGATATTTGAAAAATATGGTAAGAATTTCATGAGAACGAGTAGTTTATTTTAATGCTTATATTATTACTCTAAATACTTTTTCCTCTTATTTATTTATAGTGAGAAAATTTTGATCACTTATTTTCGAAATTTAGTTGAGAGAAGAATTCTGTCGAGGATTCGCAGGATTATTTGAAGATCTAGATTTATTCATTTTTCTATTTTTAGCATGATTGGAGTTATTCCGAGTCTTATTACACTGTTTGATGTAATTAGTCAGTTCCCTTTCGATTTCCTTCAAACTTTTACGAAGCGAGGAAATGAACTGAAGACTCTTGGAGGAGTCCAGACAGGATTTCACGACAGTGAGAGTTACAGCCACTGAAATTACAAAATGTGTCAATTGCATTAAGACTTTTCTCTTCTAAGCAGGAACTTGACTTGCTCAGTGAGTTTCCACTATGACTCTGTTGAGTATTGAATCTAAGACCACTAGAGTCTCCAAAGGACTTTTGACCAAACAACATAGCGGAGACCTTTTGAGAACTCCCAGATAATCTTTGAAGATCACCGTATAATAATTATATTTTACCTTCCTTCTGAGATATGGTTCTATCAAACTCATCATGAAGTCTTTCAAGTTCATTAGACTTGTCGGATAAAGTCTTCTCACATAATGCAAGTTGATCCTTGAGACATATATTTTCTGTTTTGAGATTATCTAACACATCAAGGGATTTTGTAATAGTAAAATAATCATTTTTATCCACATGAAGGGTTTCTACTTCAGCAAATAAGCTAGAAGACTCACCATTATCAGCGACCACAGAAGCTTTATCTTGATCAGAACAACATTCATCTCCCCAATCCAGTTTTGGACTATAGTGAGTTGATCCGGATGACAAAGTCTTATATGCACTAAGATCGGAAGATTTTAGCTTTGCATCAAGGTCATTTTGATACTGTCTCAACTTTTCATAATCCAGAGATAGGTCAAGAAGTTTGTTTTTCTTTTCAGAGAATTCATTAGTGTTGTTCAGTTCTTCCATACTTTGGTCTTTTACTCTGATGTATTCCTTTAAATGAGTCAATTCAGATTTTATCCGCTCGTTTTCTGAGTTGGTCTCTTTTAAAAGTCTAGCCAATACGAATTCGGCTCCTTTAGCATCCGAGTCTGATATGTCAGATTTGTGGTATGGATTATCAGAAATAATGTGACCACAATTAGGTGACATATAAGAACCAAGTAGAGAGGAAGTGGTTGCAGCAATTGCAGAACCAGAACCAGAATTTTTAGCATTTTGTGTCAAGTTGTCTAGACATGAATCAATGTTCTTATTCATGGTTGTTCTTATAGGTTGGATCGAGCCAAACATAGATTGTTAGATCTTAAGGTGTTTGCCTGCTCTGATACCAATTGATAAGACGAGGGTACCGAGTACACCACCAATCTTTTCGTTTAGTCCACCTATAAGTCAAACCTTGACAGGTTCCTGTAATCAAGAACTCAAGAAAAAGATCTCCTTCAGATCTGATTGATTCGCACAAGGGAGTCAATACAAGAATCTGAAGACTATGTCAACCAACCAAGTACGATACTTTAATTATATAAGATGGCTCAAATATAATGCGGAAATAAAGTAAAGTACACACAAGATTTTGTTAACGAGGAAACTACAAACACGTAGAAAAATCCCGGGACCTAGTCCAGTTTTGAATACTCTTAAGAATTAAGCAGCCAACACACCTTCTCTCAGACATCGGACTAGCTGGTGCAGACAATATGACCCTAATTCGTCTATTAGTCACAAAGATTTCCCCTCAGTATTCCTACGCCTCCAACCACAGCAAGGTGGTCACGCACATGTACTCCCTTACACAAACAGACGTCCTTTACTGTCTTACGCAAGAGTTGCCTCACAGCCCGTCGCGAGGACTATCGCTACCCGACCTCCAATCGGACGATTACAATCTTTGGACAACAACCAAATAGCGGCAGGTCAAATCGCTAGATGATATCCTTGGTAACTTACAGATATTTCACCGAAGTCTTTTCACACCAAGAGCGAGGATATTGAGTTTACTTAGGCAATAAACACCTCGAGATATCGGTCAAGGTTTTATAACTTAAACTCCCGAAAGAGCAACCTTGTCGTCCCAGTTGGAATCAAGTAGATAGCTGTAGCAAGTACGATATGATATGACCGTGAAGAACAGTGTACCTGCAAAGAACAAATCCAATAACAATGATCTTGATTCCACTCAATATCTATATGTTAGGCACACAAACCGAAAGCGGCTTGCTGACAAATCCAGGTTAATAGATAAAGAGTATGTTCTAATCACAACGATCTTGAGTGGCCTTATATCAGAAGAGAAGGACCTTAGAGTAAACAAGATCGTTAGGTTTGATAGACGTGATAGAACATAACACAAGTACAATACAAAAAAGACTAGTAAACATAAACTAGTTTCCCGTAAGAGGTACTTCTAGGCTTCTCGATACCAATAAAAGACTTACACGCAATTCTAGACCGAGAGCAAAAGCTCAAAGGTAACTGAAAAGAAAAACGGCAACACAAGCTAACAATTCCGAAGAAGAGCTTGGTTAGAGGGATAAAGCTTTTAGGAGAGATACCACTCCTATTTATATTGACTAAGGCTTTAGCTTTGAAATGAGGCAAAGTTTAATTTCGGAAATTCCACAAAGCACATTTACATAATAATTCTGAAATTCCCCATTTAGTCACATAGCTTTTAATGAGAACTAATACTCTAGCATTTTACATTTAAGAAAAATATATTCCATAAAGAAAATATATTTTCGAAACATGTTTAGCCAAGAGCAATCAAAGCAATAATATATATAGGTATATTTTGATATTTCGATTTAATTCGAAATATGGTGCTTACCAAATATGATCCCTGGGAAAGATCTCAATTCGAAATCGTGTCCTGAGTTTCGAAAATCTCTTTAGATATTATTACTTCCAATGTCGTCACCAGCTTTATAATGTCGACATTACTTCCTTGGTATTGCTGGGCTAACCAGACGAACCTAGGTGGAAGTGGGATCTGGTCCAAGGTGGCTCAACGTTCCGCATAAACGCATCATAACAAACGTGGACAAAGCCTTGTGTGTTAAGCTTAAGTGAACTCAAAGGTTCAGACGTTCCGAATCACGCAAATAGATACACCATTGGAAGTACGGTGCGAGATTCCACGAGTAAGTAGCAAAATGTGAAATCTCCAGAATTCTTGATTCCAATATAGATGTCACATTAATGATATCCAAGAATTCAAATCAAAACATCAAATGAATAATCAAATGAATATTTGATCAAGTAGTAAAGTATACAAAGATTTAATCACGTACAGTATTGATCCGTAATAATGTGTCCACTAACTAGAGCGACTAACCATTTTCCAGATGATGACTTAAACTCACTTAGTTGTACATTGAAGATGAACGAATTCAAACTTCAAACCGAGAATATCAAACTCATTAATTCGTTGAAGCACAAATCAAAATGATAGAGTTTGAACTTCGAAAATACGCATTCTGAGTCAACCATATTAAGGTTTACGTACGTCAGTTTTGGCAGAAACCAATTAAAGGTTTCGGAACCTAAAGTTCATTATATGACCGAAACTATTTTAAGGTTCCCAAATCAAGTTTCCATATAGCGAAACCTAAAGCTTGGTTTCGAAATCTAAATTATGTTTAACAAAACCTTGTTTAAGGTTTCGAAACAAGAAATACATATTAAAATCTACTCAAATGTTTGGTGTCGAACTTGAGAGTCCATGTGGTCGAGAACCGTTTCACCATCACAGCTTTTTAGCCTCGACGCACAAGAATATATTTCCCGGTTCAGATAAACCTTTAGGAAACCCCAAGGTCTTTTCGACCTTTTAGATCTCACATGGTCAAGACACATTGGCCTCGATTCTCAAGTCACTGTCAGCCACACAAACATTGTTTCGAATCTGTTATATCTCATTGGTCACAATGTTTACATTTTCGGACCAATAGCTTATGAATGCGAAAACCAGATTATGGTTTCGAAATCAACGTCAAGTTTTATCAAAACCTACATTGAGGTTCAAACATTGAAAATTCATAAGTTGAGATACACAAATATGGTTTCGGAATCCAGAAGTGAGATATGGCATACAAGATGTTCATATACAGAATCAAATGAATGATTCAGAACTTCAGAGTTCAGAGCCAAATCAGGACGTCGTATTCGAATCTCAGAAACAACAGTATTTCGAGTCTACACAACATAAGTGTGAGTCACGATCTCTCTTACTCTGGCTCATATAAATATATTCAATCAATCCGACAGAGCCAGACTAGGTAAGAAGAGACACAATACTGTGATGGATCAAATCCCGTAAGTACTACCGAGATAACATCACATTGCTATATCCAACTCGAAAAGGTTTTAGGAAAAACCTTTATATTAACTTAGAGACGAAGAAGAAAAGATGGCTCTAAGCAATATTGGAACGTCATAACTACAACACTAATACCACAAGTGGTAAAGTGGAGTTATCATAAGACACATTGATCACAAGTGATCAAGTCATAACGTAAAGCTCAAGCTGAGAGTTATGTTTATGTCTTTTGTAGCACAAGTGTAAAAGATAATGGAATCGCGTTATTTAGATTCACTAACCTGTTGAATGATGAAGCCGGATGTCTTCGTTTGATCTTCAGTCTTTCTTCAACTCTTCAACCAGTGATTCTAAATCCTACCAAAATCTTCCACAACCTAAAGCTAACTCTCTCACATGACTTCACCTAATTGTGTGTTGTTTAGCGGTCGAATTTTGATCACTAAATTTGACAACTAAGCTTGACATACCAACACTTAGTGAGGTTGACCGAGCCATGCTCTAACAATCTCCCCCTTTGTCAATTTTAGTGACAAAAACTCTTTACATAGATGAACGAGAAATTTCAAACTTAAGTTCTACGCTTCGAGTTCTTTTACTGACAGCACACCAATAGTACCTGCAAAATATGTCAGTCTGCAAACAATATATGTACTATTGAAAAATATTGATAACCAATACACTTACTCCCCCTGAATGTAAGTTCAGATGTCTATCATTCTCCGACGTATTGTTATCACCTGCAGCACAACGCGAAAGTCTACAGTGCTAGTAACATCAAGTGTTACTCCCCCTTAGTTCATGCTTTCATTCATTTTTCAATATACGCACAGGCATTTTTCTCCCCATATGACACTGCTTTGTCAAAGACCAAGTACTGACCGAAGTCAAGCTATCAATATTTCTCCCCCTTTTTGTCAAAAATAATTGACAAAGGGTCTCGAAAATTTCTGGGTACGAGATAAATGCTCAAGTTCAGAGAACTCGATTCAACATATAAGAATGATCGCAATCACACGGGTCAACATTTCGACAAGTTACACAAAATATATATATAATGATAAGCTCAAGCAACCTGTCAGAAAATACAAAAGATATAAGCAGATAACAATTATATTCCCTATATATTCCACAACCACGCTCCCCTAAAGATATATTTCTATTAAGCACAAGTTCACAAAAGAACTCTCCCCCGTTGGTTGTCATTCCCTCGGACATGAGAACAACGGAACAGTCTTTACCAGAGAAAGACTTAAACTAGGTTTTGGTTTTTCGAACACGTCCGTAGTCATACTAGATTATACCAAAACCATTGATTTATGCGTATACTATAACTCCTAGTCAAAAAGACACAAGGATATCCAATAGTATTGTGACTAGCATAAAATCCATATCCTCCTTACATAGTTATACCCATACCTGCAACACAAATGTTAGTACAAACATAACAGCCACAAACATAAGGAGGCCTTGGTATCAAGATATTAAAACAATACAGATCAGCTCCATAGGAAATAAGAGAATTATCTTGATAACCTGCAACATATATTCATAATAGATTCGGAAATATTAACTCTATGGTGCATTCGAAACTCACGTACTCTTTAGGTTTTTCTGATTTTCTATATTTTTTTTTATATTTTTTCAGAAATTTGATTCGAAACTGCGTGAACAATTACAACATACACACACATATATTTTTAATTTTTTAATTAATTTAACATGAACATATTCGAATCAGCCGCAAGTAAATAATAATAAGCTTTATTTAATGATTTTCGAAACATAAAAATAACAAATAAATTTTTTTTGTACTCAATAATAGCAGATTTTATTAGAAATGATTGCAAAAGTTACAAAAACTCCCAAATAGGGGAAGAATACCAAAGAAACTGCTAAAACAGAGTAAAAACATTATTCATGAACAGTTACAAAAATCTATAGTAAGGTTTATTTGGAACCTCAACAGCACACAAAAATTGAGGTTTGGAGCTAAAACTAAGTACTCTTCCTTTACCAAGCATTCCTCCTTTCTTAGCCAAACAGTCTGCAGAGAAATTGGCTTCTCTGTAGCTGTGAACAAAACTCCATGTACCAATACTTGCACAAATTCTCTGCCACCTACTGATAGAAAACCAGGGTATTTTACCACTTTCAAAAGCTGAAATGACAGCTTTTGAATCAGACCTAAACAAAACATCCTGCCAACCCTGAGACACAGCCCATTCCCCAGCACACAACACTGCCATCACTTCTGCAACATAATTAGTTGCAACTCCCAAACCACCAGCTATAGCAATTTCCACTCCACCATAATAATTCCTAGCAATAAAGCCATATCCAGCCATACCAGGATTCCCCCTTGAAGCTCCATCACAACATAAAAGTACTTGATCTATATGAGGTAAATGGAAAAAAGTCTCAATCACTGTCACTGATTTAATCTTCCTGCACTTTAATCCAAAAAATTTCAGAACCTGAAGATCATATGATGTGTTCCACATAACTGCTTTCATTCTGATGTCACAGTCAGAAATGAATTTAATAATCCTCTTCTTCATAAGTTCAGCATCAAAAGTAGAATTGTCATAAATCATTCTGTTTCTAGTAAACCATAGTTCTTTCATAGTAATCATAGCTGCCACCCTCCATACCTCTTTAACTGAAGGACTTTTGTTCTTTGCTAATTTAAGCACATCATCAAAAGAACCTGGATTCAAAAAGCAAAACATTCCACCTAACCATTTCCAAATCAACTCACTGTAGTTACAGTGCCACAGAATATGGTCCACTGTTTCCTCACTATTTTTGCAGAATATACATCTAGAACAGAGTTGAAATTTCCTCTTTTTCATATTGTCATCAGTTGCACAGATACCCCTTACTAACTTCCAAACATTACTTGCAATACTAGGATGAACACTCATATGCCATACCTTCTTAGTCCACTTCAGTTTAGGATACTTTTCTCTTATACTCTCTGCTGCTGAAGAAACGGTAAATTCACCTGTAGTGTTATGTATCCATATTCTTCTATCCTCACCTCCTGCAATTACTGGTAATTCTTGAATATTTATCATGTCTAACATCTCTAATGGAATGTCCCATTCACCCTCAAGAATCAAGTCAGAAACCCTTAGATCACCATGGTTTACTATAAACTCATGCTCTGGAAATAGTTCCAAAAGAGATTTTTCTTTTATCCATACATCCTTCCAGACAGAAATAAGAGCACCATTCCCAACTAGCCATCTTGTTCCATCCCTCACATTTCCTATTACTTTTCTAATTCCAGGCCAAATTGAGGATTTCTTATAGTACTCAATCCATTCCCCTTTTGCATCCTGAAACTTGGCTTGAAAAAATTTAGCCCATTCATCACTTCCAGCTTGCATTTTCCACAACAGTTTCATCAGCAATGCCTTATTTATTACCTCTAATCTCCTTAGTCCTAAACCACCTTCATCCAAAGGAGCACAAACCAACTCCCACTTCATAGTGATGACCTTCTTCACTGTTGGATCTCCAGACCACAGGAAATTTCTTATAATTCTTTCACAAACTTTCAACACCTTAACTGGCCACTTATAAACAGACATGTTATAAAAATAGACATGCTACACAGAACATGTTTAACAAGGATAAGTCTTTCCTGGAAGGATAGCATTTTACCCTTCCAACCATCCAACTTATTCTGCAGCATTTCCACAATCCCCCAAACATGATGTGACCTAATGCTACCTGGAAAAAATTCCACTTGCTACGCTGCGACCAGATCCTGATGCTATACCACTAAAACCACCAATTGAAGTGCAGCCACAAGTTAAAAAAGCAACAGTGAAGAATGCAACAACGAAGAAGCCAACGAAAGCAGGGAAGAAAGGAGCAAAGTAGAGTTTAAGTATTGGTCTTAGCTAGTCTAGCTTTGATTATTAGTCTTGAAATTATTGTTAAGAATTTGGCCATTAGGCCTTGCTTTATTTTTTAGGTTTTTAGCTGGCACACTAGATTCGTGGACCCCTTATGACTAGTGTGCCTTTAGCTTTGTTTTTATTTTCGTTTTTATTTAGGTATCTAGCTGACACACTAGCTTCGGGACCCAATGGGCTACTGTGTCATGCTACTCTTTGTTCTCCTTTGCCTTTTTAATCTAATATATATGGGATCTTTACCAAAAAAAAAAATAATGCTACCTGGAACCAAGTACACTCCCAAGTATTTGTCAGGAAAACTAGATAAGGGAATACCACAAAGTGAAGCTAATTGATGCCTTCTTAATTCACTAGTGCCCCCTATAAAGCATTTACTTTTTTCCATACTAACCATCTGCCCTGAAGCTTGTTGGTATTCCTGCAACACCTTCATTAATTTCTTTACATTCCTTCTATCCCCATTACAGAACAAGAATATATCATCAGCAAAGAAAATATGAGAAGGACAAACCCCTTTTCTGTTAACCATAGGAATAAGCTCATTGGTTTGGACCATTTTTGTAAGAAGTCTGCTCAAACAATCTTCTGCAACTACAAATAAAATTGGAGACAATGGGTCCCCTTGTCTCAAACCCCTACTAACCTCAAAATACCCAGCAGGACCACCATTCACTAACAGAGATATTCTAGCTGACTTCAATAATATATGTAGCCATTGAATGAATTCCTTAGAGAAACCCAAAGCCAACATAACAAGAAATAGGAACTCCCAACTGAGAGAATCATATGCCTGAGTAATGTCAATCTTAATCCCAACATTCCCCCCTCTTATTTTAATGTCTAGCTCATTTACAAGCTCTGAAGCTAGAACAATTTGTTGCTGAATGTTTCTCCCTTTAATAAATGCACCTTGCTGAGTAGTAATTATCTTGTCCAAAAACAAACTTAGTCTGACAGTTAGAATTTTAGTTATGACCTTAAAGCAAAAATTCATAAGCCCAATAGGCCTGAAATGCTTTGCTTGCTTAACATTCTTAACTTTTGGAAGGAGCTTCAAGAAATTAGCATTCATACCTTTAGGGATAAACTTCTTAGACCAACAACACTGCACTGCTTTAATGAAATCCATTCCTATGATCTCCCATGTAGCTCTATAAAACCAACCAGCATACCCATCTGGACCTGGAGCACTATCTGGATCCATTGAGAAAACAACACTTTTAATCTCCTCAGAAGAAGGTAATTCCATTAAGATCTTATTTTCCATTTCTCCAATCAATTTAGGAACAGCTGAAAGAACAAAATCAGAAGAACAATTCTTTGTGTATTTGAATTTTTCCTCATAGAATTTAACTAAAACTTCAGCAATTTTTTCCTGCTCAGTAACAACTTCCCCATCCTCATTCTCAATCTCAATAATGGCATTCTGAGCTTGTCTCACTTTTAAAGAGGTATGGAAGAAATTTGTATTAGCAGCTCCTTCTTTTAACCATCTTACTCTTGATTTCTGTTGTATCAACTCTTTGTGTTGAAGTAATAAAGATTCCTGTACTTTCTTGACAGAAGTAAGCTTTTCCAATAAGTGTATATCCATTGGATTGTTGTCAGACTCCAATGTTGCCTCCAGAACTTCATCATCAGCTTTCTTCATCTTTTGATGTAAGTCACCAAAAACATTTCAGTTCCAGTCCTTGATAATTGGTTTTAACCTCTTAAGTTTATATAAAAAAATGAAAGCATCATTACCCACTACTTCCTCACTCCATGACTTTTCCACCAACTCCAGAAATCCAGGATGGCTTAACCAAATCTTTAAAGCCCTAAAAGGCACATTTGAAGGCTTAGGTATCTCAGCATTTAAACCATACAAAACCCCATGATCAGAAATACCTCTAACCCCAACTTTATATCCCCAACTAGGATATTTCATGACCCATTCAGCATTATATACGGCTCTATCTAAATTACATACTATTCTTTTACTGCCACTTCTGTTGTTACACCATGAAAATTCAATTCCAGTTTTAGGGGCTTGTATTAACTTACAAGTACTCAAACAACCACTAAAATCAAGCATTGAAGCAGATAATGGTCTCTGACCTCCAATCTTTTCTTCTATCCTTAAAACTGTATTAAAATCACCAAAAACCATCCAAGGCATATTGAGCAAACTGATCTTAACCAACTTCTCCCATAATGTTCTTCTATTTATAGTGAGACAAGCAGCATGAACTCCTGTAATCAGAACCCCACCTACTTCAATAGTAATTTCCTGTCTAGTATTTGATATTACTACTGGGTCATTCAAAGATACACTCCAAAGGACCCAAATATTACCTTTCCCAACTTCATCAGTATTATGAATAACCTTACTATTCATACCAGATAACCTCAAACTCTTCACAAAATCATCAGAATACCACACTTTAGGTTCTGCTAAAATTATAATTGATGGACTAAAATTCTTAACTAAACTCCTTAGTTTGTCTTTGGCTTTAGATCTCCTCAAGCCTCTGACATTCCAGAAGATTGCTCTCATCTTTTATTTTTAGGTTGAGAGATATT
>JAJJMA010292596.1:0-12486 GCA_023529015.1 Papaver nudicaule
ATATCAAAATATGGCTAATAGCAACCAAATATCTTATCCCTACTGTAAAAATAAACTCATACCTTATCTCGAGCTATTCCAGGACGCCAGAAATTGATGTGAAATTACTCATGTGACCTTGTCGCCAAAAACCACCATCAACATTAAGTCCCCTGCGCAGCATGGAACCGTGAGTGTTCCAGGGTGAGCATCAGGTTGATGGGCCAGCTACATCCGCATAGAAGCCTTATCCACAAACATGGAGTCCACACAGGGCCTAAAGAAGAAGCCCGTTCAAGCAATGCTCAGAGAGTCCTAATTAGGTTAGGATTCTCCCAAACCGTGCATGATATATTCACATATGCTCACGCAAAAAAATTTTGTGTCGTGAAGCTTGCCTTCCCTCTTGAGTTTATTCTCCCTTTTCTCATAAACACAGCATTCTGTAGACTGGAAGATCAAGATGGCTGACAATGAATCCCGTAATTCTTCTTGTGCCGATGATGAAGTCACGTCCAGTAATGTCGCAGTCTGTACGCTGTTCAGTAGAAAAATCATTCCGGACAGTAGGTTGCTTCAAAAATTAAGCCCTTTTAGGAGTGATAATAGACATTCATACGAACAACTCCCGTGAAGGAAGTTTCTTCATATCTCTCACTGATTTGTACAGATTTTGAGATTTTCGCAGTTCTTCGTAAGAATTCAGATGTCAGAAAATCGTATCTTCAAGATAACATCGTGAATCCTTCGATACATCTTCTTTTAATGATTTTTCCTCTTTATTTGATGTAGGATGGGCCTGCTACAGGATTCGAGAAGTTCTCATTTGCTCCTTCAGAGCGAAGCCCCGTGTTTGACGAATTGACTCCGAGTACACCGTCCAAATCTACTGATTTGATTATTGAGAAGAATAGCAGTGGAGGCTCCACAGACCCTAAGTCTTCTGTGACACAGGTTACTTCTTGTCAAATTCTTCGATCCGAAATAGAATATTTAATACTTTATTCTCATTTCGCTTGCTCTTGCAGCCTTCTGGAGATAAAGAAGTAATGGATGACACCTACTTTGCTGGTGAAAGGTTAAGTGCGTGTCACAACCTTGACAAGGACTTTGAAAACGTTACTGATGAAAATCCTCCCAATACTGAGGTAAATTTGATTATCCTCTTTATGTTAAGCTTTTAACATATAGCTTGAAACATATTATTAAACTTCTGCTTGCTTTGAATCTTTCTTTCAGATGGTTATCAGGGAAACACCAGTTTCTGAGGATATCGACATTACCGGTGCAAGGGCTCTCCTCGAGTTTCCTCATGCTGGTTCGGCGTATAATCCTCCTCATGAAATAATTCTCCCTGGTCATACACTAGTGGAAGGATTTAATGTCCCTGAGGAACACGTTCCACTGTATAAGAAAATATGGGCTCCTTATGGTCACCTCATTACTGCTGGAAGGCGTGACCACTTGAATACACTTGCCGGTGTTGTGGCTGATCTCATGGGCTTGATTGCGAAGATGTATGCCACTCCTCTCGCGGACACGACAGATGAGGAGTTAGATGAAGCAGAAGACCTGATTGCTTCATTTGAACATTTCAAACCCAATTTGTTGTGGCTCAAGGCGAGAATCCAGTTCATCCGAACAAGGCGTGCTGCTACTGGCAAATTCACCCAGGATTTGGTGAAGCAAGAAGAGAGGAATTATGCCATTATGACTGAGGAACTCCGCAAGTTAACTGAGAAGGCGGAGAAGAAAGCTGGTGACATAGCTCTATTGAAGAAAGCAGTTGATGAAGGAGCGAAATCTTCACTAGATGGGTGTTTCTGAAAGACTTCAGGAGCAAAAGAATTTTATTTTGCTTTTATTTGGTTTTATGAACAAAGGGTTTGTAGGAATTGATTATTTTTGAACTCATAGGTTTTGAATTTGAATTCTTTTTTGAATTGGATTGAATTGACTTGTTAAAAGGCAAAAGATGGCTTGCACTTTTATTTTGGAGGAATTGAAATTACAGGAAATAAATAAGCTCTAGTGAGTCTTCATACATTCTTGAGCCATTTGCCGTTAACCACCATGTTTGAGAGTCTTTCATGTATTGCACTTATCATGTATCGTGCATCAGGCATGACTCGAGATATAATATAAGGTCCTTCCCAATTTGTTGTGGACCCCGGAATAGAAGTTACTTTTCGGTTAATGCGCCGCATGACCTTGTCTCCTTCTTGCAAAGTAGCCTTAGGAACCCATGACATCTCAGGTGTCTTTCGCCTATAAGACCGTTGCTTTGCCCGGACCCATCTATTGGAAGTGGCCTTGATTTCCTCCTGAGGTGCCTCAGAGGGCTTGATAGACTTGATGCAATCAAGTCCCCAAGCTGAAGAATCATCCAACCCTTGTGTAGGGGCATGTTGGATAGGATATCCATGAACTAAATAATTCTGAATAAAGTATTTCAAATCACTATCACATACCTCTTTGAATATCACCAGAGTTTCAGACCCCACGCGGTACTCCAGTTTTCCCACGCTGCAGCTTTCTTGGTCAAACATGAACTCTTGGCCTTTGATGATTACAGGCGAGATTGCCGGCACAAATCTCTTTCCATGGAGCCAAGGACGTCCTAGGATCATGTCGTGTTCCTCATCCTCTTTGATTACATGAAACTTAGTTTTGGTGCGAGCAGAGTCCACCTTCAGATCCAAAGTAACATGACCATATATGTCTTGGAGCTTTCCTTTTGAATCTTTTGTTATCGTGGGATAATAGATGACATCCCGTCGAGAAATCCCAATTGCTTGAAGTGTCTTGATTGGAATTAAATTAACCATAACACCAGCATCAATTTGAACTTTCTTAAAATTCGTACCTTCGAGACGAGCAGAGATAATTGGTATTGGGACACGTTCTCCTGCCATCATCTCTGGTGTGACTTCGCCAGGCTTCGGCTGAACTTTCTCAGGTATAGGTAGTTCTTTGCCGCTAGCAATCCAGCTGAGGGCAGCGAAAATGTTGCTTTGCTGACTTCTAGAAAAATGCAAGAGCTCGCACAAATTCTCCATTAAATAATTAGCAGTTTGCTTGACAGATTCTCCGGAGATAGTAAAATTTCGAATGTTGGGTTGATGCTGACGTTGGTGTTGACGTTGAGGTTGGTGCTGAGGGAGTGGATTCTTATGTACACCCTCAGTCCCCAAGTTCAACTCTCCCGACTCGATCTTTTCGTTGAAGATTTGTTTGAGTCGATGACACTCGCTGGTGGGATGATTGACAAATCGATGAAAATGACAATACTTGGGATCAGTCATTTCTTGTGCTGTAGGCTCTCTCCGCACAGGAGGTAATTTGACAGCACCATCTTGAATCCATGCTTCCAGGAGCTCTATCACTTCATCCATAGTACATGGGAAATCAGGAATCTTAGGGAATTCCCTTTGTTGTCGTGGTGCCTTTGGTGCAGGGGCATTAGCTGGGACCCGTGCCGGAGCTTGAGGTTGGGCTGGAGCTGCACGTTTCAATTGCGGGGCCTCAGGAGTAGGCGCCTTCCTCTTGACACCTTCAGTAATAGCATGAACTGAGTGAAGAGAGTTATATTGCTTGTTGACAAGTCGCTTGTTGGCACGCGTTTCACCACGACTTTCTTCGGCTTTCAAAGGCCTGGGCCTTTCTAGTAGTGCAGGTGCAGTAGTGGCGGATCGTTTGGCGGACTTATGGAGCTTGGTGAAATTGTCGATATCCAAATTCTCCAACAAGGCGCGATATACTGGTATCATTCCATTGATGCAAAGCTCCACCAACTGTACCTCTGTCACATTTGGATCATTGCAATCCACTGAACGAGTTCTGAATCTCGTTACGTAATCATCTGGATGTTCATTGTTTCGCTGATAGAGTCTCTCCAAATCGGAAAGAGTGAGTTGCTCAGACACGAAGAAGTATTTCTTGAGGAAAGCACTAACCATCTGGCTCCAGCTGAGAATGCTATTAGGAGCCAGGTTATTATACCAAGTATATGCCTTTCCCGTCAGAGATTTCGAGAATTCCTTGAGACATACAACTTGATTTCTTTCATGTATTCCCAATGATTCCAGGAAGCGAGAGATATGTTCTCGGGCATTCCCAATACCATTATACATGGAGAATGAAGGTGTGACATACCCTTCAGGAAGAGATTCACGCTGAACTTCAATTGGATATGGAGGTTGATGACGATGAAACAAATCTGAATTCTCCATGTTCCGAGCCTGCAAAAGATTCTGCAAATCTTCACGAGTGACGAAGTTATGCTGCAGACCTGTGTTTGGTCCACGTGTGGTGTGGACATGGGTATCCTGATCATCAGGAATAACATGAATTTGAGAGGGACCCGCCTTGTTAAAATTGGCAGGGGTTTCTGCACGTGAAACCCTGGAGTTATTGGTGGCGCCAGCTTTTCTGATAGAGTCCTTAAGCAAGTTAGCAACTCCATCTGGGTTTTCACCATATTGTTTTGACTCAGGGCTAGATCTTGTTGGGTCTTCATGAGGTCCGCAATGCTAGGTGAGTCTTCAGTACTCCTTGTTTCTCCTATGCGGGGCCCAAAGAGAAAAGCTTATGTGCGGCTTGAGATAGGAGTGTAAGGGGTAGGAGAGATAGTGGTATTGGTGGTCCCCACCATATGAGAGAGGGGGGACGTGATTTGAGGTAGGGTTGGCGTGGTGGAACCCACCAGAGGAGTTGACACGCCGAAGGAGAGAGGGGATGAGGTTGGCCCCCTCTGAATTGAGGCAGAGGCAAAATTAGGGTTAGGGTTTGAGCTCACGGCTGGAATTGTGGGGCCAGAAGTGATGGCGCCACTATCTTGAGCATTTGTGACCCCACTTGTAGATAAACTCGTGGGGACACTAGGGTTAATTGAAGAATTCGTATTCTCTGAACTCTGCCTCCTGGTTTCAACCATATCTTCTTAAAACTGAGATAATGACCTCCCACTGTGGTCGCCAAAATGTTTTAGGTATAAAACAAATAAGAGAATCTGAGGGGTAAAGTATGAAGTGTGATGATGTAATAAAAGATTGTGATGAATTCGAGAGGTCAAGATCGAACAAGACTCGCCTAAACCAAGAAATGGCCGTTCGAGTATTGCTTCAGTTACAAGAAGAGGATTTTAGGGTTGGTTTAGGGAGGGAAGCAGAGAAAGATGAGATCAGAGAATTGCTATGATTTTCTGTGATATTGAGATAGATATTGCTAGATAAGGATGAGTATTCAGTTCTCACTAGATAATAAATGCTGAATGAGAAGAGTTAATCAATTATCGATAAGATAGACTTGATTATACTTGCACTGAACTTGTTTGAACTTATCTTGGATGAGATTGAGATGATTTCCCAACTGTTCGAGTGACCTATTTATAGCAATATATTCTCAACTGATCTCGTAAGAAGTGGAAGGAGTGGAAGAGTGGGAGTGAGGAAAGAGTGGGGTCAGTTGTTAAGAGTCTTGCGCCTAATAATAGGGAAGACTAACAACCCACTATCTTATCCCATCTTCTCAGCAACGTTCGCACGACTTAGTTTTCTTTCCCGTTAAGTGATTGAGCCGTTGCAATCACATGTGCCGTAGACCGCCAAACCAAAACCCTAAAGAATATCCCCCCATGTAACTAAATCTTGATTCTCGTAAGATTTGTTAAATATTTGTTTATTTGTTAAGTCAAAGTTGATTAGTGCAAGTCGTACCAATTACTGGTAACTTAGGACTTTGCGTAAAGATAGAGATTAAGCGATAAGCTTGAATATCTCCTTAAGATTTGGTTTAAGGATTGAACCGGGCAATCGCCATTTAAACCTAATGAGATAAATCTAAGGGTTGAGCTAGCAACCGCCATTTAGATAAGATAAGATAAGTCATCTAAGGGTTGAGCTAGCAACCGCCATTAGATAAGGTAGGTCTAAGGATTGAGCTATGCAATCGCCAATTAGACCGAGAGGATTTCAGCAACTCTCTGTGGCAATAGTCAAATAAATACAACTTTCGGTTTGCCATAAATAAGGGAAATTAGTTTGTGGCATGTAATGCACCAATTCCCTGGATAATTAAGACATATGAATGCCCAAAATAATATAAGCCATAGCCATGAGCCATGAGTAAGAATTATAGCACTGATTTATGGAAGCAAGTCCATAATCAGGAAAAACAGACGAATGATGCTATCACGGCGTAGCCATCATCAAGAATGCATAAGCATTGCCAATATAAGACCTAAAGATAGGCCACAATAAGTATGATAAGCTATGTTGCATAGCATGATAATAATCCCACATTGGATATAAAAGGATAAGCCATAACATTTATGTTATTTTCGGATTTCTGAACAGTTTGCATGTTGTCCATTGGTAAAATCGCCCAGGCCAGCCTATATTAGATAAAAATCTGAATTTTTAGTATGTTATATGAAATTCATAGAGGAAAATATTTCGTGAAGGAAGTGCCTTCTAATTCCTCACGGATTGGGCTCTAAAAATCACGCCATGAAGAAATACGTGAGCTGAATTGCCAGATTTCCGAATTTGATTAGGAAACTAGAGTATTATGGACTTAATAAAATCCATAATCCTCTAGGATTTGGATCAGTGAGGCCCATAAATAAGGGGAGGCTAGGAAGAGGTGAACCCTAGCTCAAAGGAGGCAAGGCTAGCCGTGAGGGGAAGAGAATAATCATGGGCCTCCATAAGCACAAGCGAGGGAGGATGCGTGGGCACCCAAAGAAGAGGCAAAGCCAATACCACGGGCCTCCAAGAGTTAGGCGCGGCCAATACCATGGGCATCCAAAGATGAGGCATGGCCAATGCCGTGGGCACCCAAAGTTTAGGCGTGACCAAACTTTAGGCTTGGCCAAAGTTTAGGCGTGGCCAATGTTTGGACATGGCCAATGTTTTGGCGTGGACAAAGTATAGGCGTGGCCAGGTTTAGGACGTGGCCAAGATATAGGCGTGGCCAGGTTTAGGACGTGGCCAAGATATAGGCGTGGCCAAACTTTAGGCTTGGCCAAAGTTTAGGCCTGGCCAAGTTATGGTCGTGGACAAGATATAGGCGTGGCCAAGTTATTGGCGTGGCCAACGTATTTGGCGTGGTGGAGTTTTAGGCGTGGCCAAGTTATTGGCATTGCCAATACCGTGTACTCCTAGGGTTTTGGCTCGAGCATGAGCTAGGCTAATGCGCATGCATAGGTATTTTAATACGTAGGTCAGGGATATGGACCATGCTACTAGGCTAGGGTCGCGAGATATCAAAATATGGCTAATAGCAACCAAATATCTTATCCCTACTGTAAAAATAAACTCATACCTTATCTCGAGCTATTCCAGGACGCCAGAAATTGATGTGAAATTACTCATGTGACCTTGTCGCCAAAAACCACCATCAACATTAAGTCCCCTGCGCAGCATGGAACCGTGAGTGTTCCAGGGTGAGCATCAGGTTGATGGGCCAGCTACATCCGCATAGAAGCCTTATCCACAAACATGGAGTCCACACAGGGCCTAAAGAAGAAGCCCGTTCAAGCAATGCTCAGAGAGTCCTAATTAGGTTAGGATTCTCCCAAACCGTGCATGATATATTCACATATGCTCACGCAAAAAAATTTTGTGTCGTGAAGCTTGCCTTCCCTCTTGAGTTTATTCTCCCTTTTCTCATAAACACAGCATTCTGTAGACTGGAAGATCAAGATGGCTGACAATGAATCCCGTAATTCTTCTTGTGCCGATGATGAAGTCACGTCCAGTAATGTCGCAGTCTGTACGCTGTTCAGTAGAAAAATCATTCCGGACAGTAGGTTGCTTCAAAAATTAAGCCCTTTTAGGAGTGATAATAGACATTCATACGAACAACTCCCGTGAAGGAAGTTTCTTCATATCTCTCACTGATTTGTACAGATTTTGAGATTTTCGCAGTTCTTCGTAAGAATTCAGATGTCAGAAAATCGTATCTTCAAGATAACATCGTGAATCCTTCGATACATCTTCTTTTAATGATTTTTCCTCTTTATTTGATGTAGGATGGGCCTGCTACAGGATTCGAGAAGTTCTCATTTGCTCCTTCAGAGCGAAGCCCCGTGTTTGACGAATTGACTCCGAGTACACCGTCCAAATCTACTGATTTGATTATTGAGAAGAATAGCAGTGGAGGCTCCACAGACCCTAAGTCTTCTGTGACACAGGTTACTTCTTGTCAAATTCTTCGATCCGAAATAGAATATTTAATACTTTATTCTCATTTCGCTTGCTCTTGCAGCCTTCTGGAGATAAAGAAGTAATGGATGACACCTACTTTGCTGGTGAAAGGTTAAGTGCGTGTCACAACCTTGACAAGGACTTTGAAAACGTTACTGATGAAAATCCTCCCAATACTGAGGTAAATTTGATTATCCTCTTTATGTTAAGCTTTTAACATATAGCTTGAAACATATTATTAAACTTCTGCTTGCTTTGAATCTTTCTTTCAGATGGTTATCAGGGAAACACCAGTTTCTGAGGATATCGACATTACCGGTGCAAGGGCTCTCCTCGAGTTTCCTCATGCTGGTTCGGCGTATAATCCTCCTCATGAAATAATTCTCCCTGGTCATACACTAGTGGAAGGATTTAATGTCCCTGAGGAACACGTTCCACTGTATAAGAAAATATGGGCTCCTTATGGTCACCTCATTACTGCTGGAAGGCGTGACCACTTGAATACACTTGCCGGTGTTGTGGCTGATCTCATGGGCTTGATTGCGAAGATGTATGCCACTCCTCTCGCGGACACGACAGATGAGGAGTTAGATGAAGCAGAAGACCTGATTGCTTCATTTGAACATTTCAAACCCAATTTGTTGTGGCTCAAGGCGAGAATCCAGTTCATCCGAACAAGGCGTGCTGCTACTGGCAAATTCACCCAGGATTTGGTGAAGCAAGAAGAGAGGAATTATGCCATTATGACTGAGGAACTCCGCAAGTTAACTGAGAAGGCGGAGAAGAAAGCTGGTGACATAGCTCTATTGAAGAAAGCAGTTGATGAAGGAGCGAAATCTTCACTAGATGGGTGTTTCTGAAAGACTTCAGGAGCAAAAGAATTTTATTTTGCTTTTATTTGGTTTTATGAACAAAGGGTTTGTAGGAATTGATTATTTTTGAACTCATAGGTTTTGAATTTGAATTCTTTTTTGAATTGGATTGAATTGACTTGTTAAAAGGCAAAAGATGGCTTGCACTTTTATTTTGGAGGAATTGAAATTACAGGAAATAAATAAGCTCTAGTGAGTCTTCATACATTCTTGAGCCATTTGCCGTTAACCACCATGTTTGAGAGTCTTTCATGTATTGCACTTATCATGTATCGTGCATCAGGCATGACTCGAGATATAATATAAGGTCCTTCCCAATTTGTTGTGGACCCCGGAATAGAAGTTACTTTTCGGTTAATGCGCCGCATGACCTTGTCTCCTTCTTGCAAAGTAGCCTTAGGAACCCATGACATCTCAGGTGTCTTTCGCCTATAAGACCGTTGCTTTGCCCGGACCCATCTATTGGAAGTGGCCTTGATTTCCTCCTGAGGTGCCTCAGAGGGCTTGATAGACTTGATGCAATCAAGTCCCCAAGCTGAAGAATCATCCAACCCTTGTGTAGGGGCATGTTGGATAGGATATCCATGAACTAAATAATTCTGAATAAAGTATTTCAAATCACTATCACATACCTCTTTGAATATCACCAGAGTTTCAGACCCCACGCGGTACTCCAGTTTTCCCACGCTGCAGCTTTCTTGGTCAAACATGAACTCTTGGCCTTTGATGATTACAGGCGAGATTGCCGGCACAAATCTCTTTCCATGGAGCCAAGGACGTCCTAGGATCATGTCGTGTTCCTCATCCTCTTTGATTACATGAAACTTAGTTTTGGTGCGAGCAGAGTCCACCTTCAGATCCAAAGTAACATGACCATATATGTCTTGGAGCTTTCCTTTTGAATCTTTTGTTATCGTGGGATAATAGATGACATCCCGTCGAGAAATCCCAATTGCTTGAAGTGTCTTGATTGGAATTAAATTAACCATAACACCAGCATCAATTTGAACTTTCTTAAAATTCGTACCTTCGAGACGAGCAGAGATAATTGGTATTGGGACACGTTCTCCTGCCATCATCTCTGGTGTGACTTCGCCAGGCTTCGGCTGAACTTTCTCAGGTATAGGTAGTTCTTTGCCGCTAGCAATCCAGCTGAGGGCAGCGAAAATGTTGCTTTGCTGACTTCTAGAAAAATGCAAGAGCTCGCACAAATTCTCCATTAAATAATTAGCAGTTTGCTTGACAGATTCTCCGGAGATAGTAAAATTTCGAATGTTGGGTTGATGCTGACGTTGGTGTTGACGTTGAGGTTGGTGCTGAGGGAGTGGATTCTTATGTACACCCTCAGTCCCCAAGTTCAACTCTCCCGACTCGATCTTTTCGTTGAAGATTTGTTTGAGTCGATGACACTCGCTGGTGGGATGATTGACAAATCGATGAAAATGACAATACTTGGGATCAGTCATTTCTTGTGCTGTAGGCTCTCTCCGCACAGGAGGTAATTTGACAGCACCATCTTGAATCCATGCTTCCAGGAGCTCTATCACTTCATCCATAGTACATGGGAAATCAGGAATCTTAGGGAATTCCCTTTGTTGTCGTGGTGCCTTTGGTGCAGGGGCATTAGCTGGGACCCGTGCCGGAGCTTGAGGTTGGGCTGGAGCTGCACGTTTCAATTGCGGGGCCTCAGGAGTAGGCGCCTTCCTCTTGACACCTTCAGTAATAGCATGAACTGAGTGAAGAGAGTTATATTGCTTGTTGACAAGTCGCTTGTTGGCACGCGTTTCACCACGACTTTCTTCGGCTTTCAAAGGCCTGGGCCTTTCTAGTAGTGCAGGTGCAGTAGTGGCGGATCGTTTGGCGGACTTATGGAGCTTGGTGAAATTGTCGATATCCAAATTCTCCAACAAGGCGCGATATACTGGTATCATTCCATTGATGCAAAGCTCCACCAACTGTACCTCTGTCACATTTGGATCATTGCAATCCACTGAACGAGTTCTGAATCTCGTTACGTAATCATCTGGATGTTCATTGTTTCGCTGATAGAGTCTCTCCAAATCGGAAAGAGTGAGTTGCTCAGACACGAAGAAGTATTTCTTGAGGAAAGCACTAACCATCTGGCTCCAGCTGAGAATGCTATTAGGAGCCAGGTTATTATACCAAGTATATGCCTTTCCCGTCAGAGATTTCGAGAATTCCTTGAGACATACAACTTGATTTCTTTCATGTATTCCCAATGATTCCAGGAAGCGAGAGATATGTTCTCGGGCATTCCCAATACCATTATACATGGAGAATGAAGGTGTGACATACCCTTCAGGAAGAGATTCACGCTGAACTTCAATTGGATATGGAGGTTGATGACGATGAAACAAATCTGAATTCTCCATGTTCCGAGCCTGCAAAAGATTCTGCAAATCTTCACGAGTGACGAAGTTATGCTGCAGACCTGTGTTTGGTCCACGTGTGGTGTGGACATGGGTATCCTGATCATCAGGAATAACATGAATTTGAGAGGGACCCGCCTTGTTAAAATTGGCAGGGGTTTCTGCACGTGAAACCCTGGAGTTATTGGTGGCGCCAGCTTTTCTGATAGAGTCCTTAAGCAAGTTAGCAACTCCATCTGGGTTTTCACCATATTGTTTTGACTCAGGGCTAGATCTTGTTGGGTCTTCATGAGGTCCGCAATGCTAGGTGAGTCTTCAGTACTCCTTGTTTCTCCTATGCGGGGCCCAAAGAGAAAAGCTTATGTGCGGCTTGAGATAGGAGTGTAAGGGGTAGGAGAGATAGTGGTATTGGTGGTCCCCACCATATGAGAGAGGGGGGACGTGATTTGAGGTAGGGTTGGCGTGGTGGAACCCACCAGAGGAGTTGACACGCCGAAGGAGAGAGGGGATGAGGTTGGCCCCCTCTGAATTGAGGCAGAGGCAAAATTAGGGTTAGGGTTTGAGCTCACGGCTGGAATTGTGGGGCCAGAAGTGATGGCGCCACTATCTTGAGCATTTGTGACCCCACTTGTAGATAAACTCGTGGGGACACTAGGGTTAATTGAAGAATTCGTATTCTCTGAACTCTGCCTCCTGGTTTCAACCATATCTTCTTAAAACTGAGATAATGACCTCCCACTGTGGTCGCCAAAATGTTTTAGGTATAAAACAAATAAGAGAATCTGAGGGGTAAAGTATGAAGTGTGATGATGTAATAAAAGATTGTGATGAATTCGAGAGGTCAAGATCGAACAAGACTCGCCTAAACCAAGAAATGGCCGTTCGAGTATTGCTTCAGTTACAAGAAGAGGATTTTAGGGTTGGTTTAGGGAGGGAAGCAGAGAAAGATGAGATCAGAGAATTGCTATGATTTTCTGTGATATTGAGATAGATATTGCTAGATAAGGATGAGTATTCAGTTCTCACTAGATAATA
>JAJJMA010292599.1:0-16734 GCA_023529015.1 Papaver nudicaule
TCAAAAATCAAAAACCTCAAATACCCTCCTCTACTACTTATCCTTCAAAACAAACAAAAACCCACCCTTCCAAAAACAAAAACCGTGACGACCTAAATTTTTTTTCGAATTCAATTAATCGTGGTAATCGACGATTCGAGTTTTTTCATCGCCGATTCAATTCTTCAATACGCTACAAAGATGACCAAAGAAAAACCAAAACTCCTCATTCGTTTGAAGGGGAAATCGAATGAAAAAACAATTTCAAAATCCACCTCAACCGAAAAAGAAATTGTTGAAGAAGAACCGGAAGAAAAGGATAAAAACGAGGAAGAAATGGCAAGATTGAGAAGGTAAGTTACTTGAATCACCCCTTACGTAACTTTTAGTATGTTTCGATGGATTTTAGGGTGAAAGAACTCAATTTCTCGCACTCACAGTAGAAAACTCGTCAAGCTTGAGCCATCGAGCTTGACGAGTTTGCAGTTTCAGGGAAAATAATATGAACACTCGTCAAGCTTATTTCAAAAAGCTTGACGAGATTTTTCTGCAACTTAGGCTATTTCCTTTGCATGCGAACACTCGTCATAGTATTCATCGTTTCCTTGACGATTTGAGCCCTGTGAATTTTTGGAGAAGAAGGGTACACATGAAATCGTCAAGTAATGTACAAAAAGCATGACGAGTTTGGTCCTCTCAAAACATGCTCACTGTCCAAATTTTGGCAAAAATCGGAAAGCTTTTTGTACTAGCTTGACGATATAGTTTTGCATTTCGTTCCACTCGTCATAGTTAGTGTTATTTTCTTGACGATTCGAACCTTGGGAAAAATTGGTGGAATAAGGTGAATTCATGTCGTCAGGATAGGCTGGAATAGCTTGACGATTTTGCTCCTCCCAAAACATGCTCACTGTCCAAATTTTAGGAAAACTCGTCATGCTTTTGGGCATCAAACCTTGACGAGATTTTCTGCTTCACTTGTGAATCGTCAAGTATTTCCCAAAAGCTTGACGATTTGCTTCATACATTTTCAAATCGTCGTATTATGTTGTATAACCTTGACGAGTTTGATGTTAATAAATGTTTTTAATTTTTGTGTTGTTAGGTTGAAAGAGAAGAAGAATATCAAACTCCCCCTTGACACTCCCCCATCAATTCCTCGCAGAGATAAGTATTTGGGAGCGGGAAATTTTCGTGGTCTTACCACAAAAGATGTAGCGGCTTTATCCTCAATCTCGTGTTCCACTCCTTCTTCTATACCCGAACCCGGTGGCAACCATCATGACGGTGGTGATGATGTTGAACCCGACCAAAATGAACATGGCAATGATGTTGAGGATGAAGGTGACAAGGAAGGTGAGGATGAAGGCACCAAAGAGGGTGAAGAAGATGAAGGCACCAAAGAGGGTGAAGAAGATGAAGCCACCAAAGAGGGTGAAGAAGAAGAAGAAGAAAAAAAAGAGTGTGAAGAAGAAGAAGAAAAAGAGGGTAATGATAAAGGTGTTTTGGTTGAACACCCTAAAGATAATGAGAGGAATGGGGATGTCGTTGAGGGCAAGGGAAAGGTGAAAAAGAAACCGAGGGATAGAGCTGCGCACCTTCCCGCACCACACCTCATTATAGAGGGAGGACCTCATGGGTTACCTGCGGATGGTGGACAAGTTCTCTTTGGTTACAAGGATTCATGGGCTTGTACCATCTACTCCACCTTGGTAATGTTAATGTCAACTTCTTTTGTGTTTCATTGTGTTGATATCTTAGGTTAGATGTTAATATATCTCATTATGTTTTCATCTTTCAGGATCATACGAACGCCACACGTCTTCTTAGGCGCCAAACTAATTATTTTAATATGAGGAAGTGGGCTTTTGAAAAGGAATGTGAGGGGGTCCAAAAAATTATTAAAGCTTCTGGTTTGTATGGTGCTGTAGAGAATTCGGTTGTGAACTATGACGTAGAGACAGTTTCGGCAATGTGCGAGAGGTATTATCCGGAAAGAGACACCATGCTCTTTCCATTCGGGGAGATGGCGATCATTCCCGACGACGCTCAACAGATTCTGAAATTGTCAATTGCCGGGAAGTCCACCAGCTATGGGTACACCAAGCAACTCAAATTTACCAAGCTTGATGAATTGTGCAAGAACTTGTTTGATTGGACTCCTGCGGAAATTGACTTTTTCTTCATGAAGAGTACAACAACAAAAAATAGGATTAGGGAGATAAACCTTGTGAAATTGAGGAAAAGGTATCAAGGAACCCTTGCTAAAGAAAAAGCCAATAAGGGGCCTCTGGATGAGAAGGAAGTCAAAGCTTCGGCAGCGGCTTATCTGTTATACGTCTTATCCATTTGTATATTTCCGTCTTATGCCGGGAACAGGGTGAATGCGAACTTCTTGCAGCTACTGCATCCTTTGGATAAGATTGCAGAGTATTCGTGGGCTACCGCAATTGTCTCACACCTAAACACCGAGCTGAGAAAGGCATCAAGAAGCTTCACTTCCCAACTCAATGGCAACACATCTCTACTGCAGGTAATTATGCATTTTGTTTTTCTCTTTTGAATGTCAAATTCTTGATAACATCAACGTGACAGTTAGATTAAATATGTGTCATTGATCTTAGGTGTGGATATATGAACACTTCCCAAAGTTGATGGAAGGCCATCCGGATTGGAAAATCAACACCAAGTGGAAAGAGGGAATGGCGAGAGGGCACAAGTATATCTTCACTGGGGATCAAGAAAGAGGCAAGAAAGGTTGGCTTCTAACGGTCCGAGAGAGGTTGGACAACATGAAGGTAAGTGATGTAGTCTTTGACCCCTACAGAGAGGATAGGGAGAAGGGTTTCATTGAGAAGAGGGACCCACACTATAAATACGATGGCCCCTTGTTTCACCCTCTTGGACACACAATGCATGCCCCGGAGAGATTCATGAGACAACTTGGGTGTATACAAGAAAGTCCCGAACAAGGGAATGAAACAGATTATAACGCTGCAGAAAACCCAGTTGACGTCGAGAAAAGCCACAGCGACACAAAATCAATCACGGTTGGCTACAAAAAAGCCATATCAGATGATCATTGGAACCAACGACAAAGTCATCTAGTAGGATGGATTTGGGATCCTGTCGTCCATGGTTATGAGTGCGCGGATGATTACATGGAGTGGTACAACCGTTGGAGTCACGGCCGTGTAATTCGTAGGGAACAAGTTGTCCAGCGTGGTCGTGGCAAAGGAAAAAAGATCACTACTGCACCTTCTCTTGATGATTCTTCCTTATACAAGCTATTCGTAAGTTAATTTGGTCTCTCTTTTGTTGTTTAAATTGTGAACCAAATTTATGTCGGTATGACTTACTTGGTATTCCTTAAAATAGATGGAGCGTTTGGATGTTGTGTTGAAGCCACTGACAAATAAGGTGGACCATGGAGAGGGCATGACTCCTACAGAACTAGCGCTTCATATTGATCACCTAAGACACTTGCATGTTCCTGAGGCTACCAACATGTTTAAAAAAGTAGCCAATGCAAGGAAGAGAGTTTGTCCTTCAGCTACTGCCACTCAGGAGAGTAAGCGAGGAAAAACTTCCAAAAGAGCTCGTGCCAAGGGTTGTGGCGAAGGTGAGGGTAGTGGTTGATTTTACCAATGTGTGTTAGGATGATATTATGGTTTGGTATGTTTATTTTGGATTTCATCATGGTTTCTTCCTCATGACACTTAAGATGTTTGGACGGAGCTTGGTTTAAATGCATGTATGAATTTGCTTGAAATTTATATGCATAAATCATCAGGGTTCAGGCAATTCCTTGCCGATTTCACAAATATTTACAGGTCCCAAAAGCTGGATTCAAATTCTAAATCGTCAAGGAGTTACAAATTACCTTGACGATTTCGTGGAATATCGTCAAGAAGTTTTGAGTTTACTTGACGATTCTTTAAAACTAATAAGAATTTTTCATTGTATTTTTCCTTACACTCGGTCTACACTCCATAACGACTAGTTTTTTGAAAAAATATATCCGTTGGGAACTTATCTACATAAAGAGAACCTTTCATCCCAAACAATCATCCCAATCAATCTAGTTTTTTTTTTGGTTTTTTTATGCGACTACAATGTCAGGTGCATCCTCAGAAACCGCAAATCTCGAAGATAGTCCTCCTCCGGCATCTCCTACTCGCAGATCTCAATATCGAAACATCACTCATAAGATAGTTTATGAATATTATTATAAGTGTACTCCATCTCAAAAACCATTATCTCCTCCTCGCTCAACACGAAAGAAACCAAGTTCTGCTCCATTTACGTGGCATGAAGATCATTGTTTTTGTAGATATCTCATGTTGTACTATCCAAAACCGGCTGAAGTTAAACGGAGTCGTTTTGGGATCAATTGGGGACTATTGTGGAGTTACGTTAAAGAATCCTTCGACGAACAATGTACCCAATTTGAACGAGATGTAAATGGGTTGTCGGCGCGATGGAGTGTAATACACAAAAATGTCGACGAATTTATGAACCTGAGGAGATTGATCCGAGATATTTTCAAGGAAGATACCGATGATGAAATTATGGCTAGGGCATTGAAGGAATGGGCTCGTTGGAAAGGAAAGAACTTCGAGTTCGAACAACATTACCGTCTCCTTAACACTTTTCTTAATAATTGTTATAATAAAGAGTAAGTGTCTTCATGTAAGATCAATTGGAATTAACTATGTAATGCTTTGATTTTTATTTGTTTTTATGTAATGCATCTTATCTTGTTTTGAATAATATTGGTATTACTTGATTGTTGCTCAAATTATTAACGCTAACTCGTCAAGGTAACGATAAAGTCCTTGCCGATTTGTAATTTTTCGAAAGTTATCGTCACGCATTTTGCCTAAAACCATTACGATTTTCCTTAAAATTTGGACATGGACTATATTTTTGGAGATACTATATCGTCATGGTATGGTAGGATAACTTGACGATTTACATTTTCTAATTCAGAAATCGTCAAGATAAAATAAAAAAGCAGTACGATTCCAATCAAAAGCAGTACGATTGTTTATAAATTTGGTGTTTCCTTGACGATTTATCATTACGTATGTAATTTTCATGACGATTTTCACAAGAAGGTTTATTTCATTAACATAAGGTAGAAAACCACATTACATTTCTAGTAGGAAAAGCACATTACATCATTTCTTTTCTAAAGAACACCACCTAGTACGCGTCGTCGCTCAATTCGTACATAATATAATCGGACATGAACCTTGGAGCACGTTTGTTCAACACTTTCAAACACTTCCCGAACATCCACGCACGTTCACCATTACGAATTTCCCATAGGGCATTGATTCTTTCTTTCTAGAGGTGAATGAGTGACATGTTAGATTAACATACACAAAATTTCGTTAGCAAATTTTAAGAAACTAGATAACTACTCACCTTGAATTTGCGAGAAGATTGAGGGTAGTGTTCGTTAACGATTTCCACAATCTTGTTATACCCGATGATATCCCTTTTGATACGTTCGAAGCGGAAAGCAAGATGTGTCCATTTGCGCCGGTTATAATTGCCGTAGTGTTGTTCTAAGAATTCCTTAACCCTCTTCCAAAACATAGAGTAGATTTCATATGGTCTTTCAATGAATGCCCTAACGAATGATTTGACAAGCTCTACATCCTCACTCTCTTCCCATACTCCATCACCATATCCGGCCATTTCTCACCTTCAAATGAACAAGAAACTTGTTTTGGTATTTTGGAACAATGAGAAGAAAAGAAGTTTGAGGTAAGTTGTGTTGGAGATGAGTTTCTTTTTATAGAACAAGACCCCAACGGTCAAATTTTTTGAAAATTACAAACTGAGTCGTCACGGTAGTATGTTCAACCATGACGATAAGTTCACAGTTACAGTGTATACATATTTTCTTCAGTGTCGGCACAGTTTAGGCATAAACCATGCCGATTTACCATATAGGTTCAAAACCCGCAAAATGTTGGGACATAAGGGAGCTCACTTCATAAGCACAATTCACAAAACATATTACCCTCTCTAGTATTCAAAAAGTGGTTAACAACGATTGCATAATAAGCTAGTAAGCCAAGTCTTCATCATCAAATAACACTCCCTTAACGAACTTAGGAGCTTTTTTCTTTAGCTTTGTATTGTGCTCCTTATAACAGTACTCGCTATCGCCATTACGTTCATCCCAAACGTAAACAAATTCTCTGAGCTGTAATTAGCACAAATTAAGTTAGTGCGCATGTGTATAACTAGTGATGAAATACTATCCCGAAAGCATGTCGAGCTACTCACCACGTCCTCCGGCGTATCACCGTCCTCCTGTGTCTCTTGGACCATATTAAGGACTATATAATGCTCACGGATATGCGACTTTATGTGGGCGAATCTATTAGCCAACTGAACTCAATTGCGACGTCTAGTATTCGAGGTGCGTCCTTTGTATATTTGCTTCACTCTCTTCCAAAACATTGAATATTTTTCTTTGGGTCGTTCATGATAGATAGGAATGAAGCTCTTCACAAGATCCATATCCTCATCCTTATCCCATGGGCAATTACTTCTTTTTTGGTTAGCTCCTTTGAAACCGTGGTGATGGATGTGACGGATTATCACTCCATCGTCATCACCAGAGTCCTGCAAACCAAACAATTGTTGGAAATTTAACATAAAAAATCGTCATAGGTTTGATATCAGCATGACGATTTGGTCAAAAGTAGGGTTGTGTCGTCATATGTTATACGACCACCTTGACGAGTTACTGAGTTTTTCAACCAGATCAATGGATTTCTCTTACCCAGAATCGTCAAGATTTTACCTAAAACCTCGACGACTTACCGAAGAAAATAGTACGTTCTCTTTCCCATGCTACAAACTCGTCAAGGTTATTGCTGCACCATGACGAGTTATCATCTCTGAGTGTGTTTTTACACAGACTCGGCAAGCTCGTCATGTGTTGTGTGACGATTTACCTATATCGTCATAGTTTGGACATATTGCTTGACGATTGTTCGTCCTGGGTTTCAATAGTTCTTGCATTCCCATTGATTCAACACACGAAAATGTCATTTTAGAAAGCATACCTCATTGTCTTCATCAGTGGATTCATCATGTGAGTTTTCTTGGTCTTCTTTTCCCTCCATAGGATCTTCATAAGCAAGAGCTTTTCGTTCTTCATCATTTAAAATTCGTGGATCATGCAACATCACCATTTTCATTTCTTTCGTAATGACACTAGCTTGAGGTTGATCTCTACCTTTTGAAGTTTCACCCACATCGATTTGAGTTCCCAAATCACCCATTTTTGATGAACACTCACTTTTTTTCCCTCCCTCAAAAACCTCTTCTTTTTCTTCACTTCCCTCTCTCTCTCAACAATAATAATCATACAAATTTTTATCCTAAACATAATCATTTTTCACTAATTTTCCCTCCAAAATTTTGTTAATCAAATTTAGTTAACATCTAATCATATTATTAATTTCTACTAATGAAGGGTTGTTTTGTATTTAAAAAAATATATTCCATATGGGATGACCTCTTTACTTCATTGTGACCCTATTTTGGATTCGCCTTCGCCCCCATTAAATATGGGCTCGCCCCCAAATCAATGAGGATAATAAATACTCTCTCTGTCCCAGATTATCTTTTTTTCATTTTACCCTAAAAATAAACTAAATTAAAAAATGAAATAGCTCAAATAATCTGAAATCGAAGGAGTGCTTAACATTTTGTTGTTGAAGATCAATGTTCTTTGAATTGTACCTTTGTAGTGTGACATAGGCGCATAATTAACCTCGAAATTTCAATTGGATTCTCAGTCCTTGCCAAATTTGTACGAGCCTAAATTTATCATTATCTTTACAAAGTCATTTCTCATTTGTTTAATAGCTTAATTATTATCCTTCTACATTCGACTGGTTCGTTGGTAATTATCCTACACGAACAGTGATGTCTGAATAATATTTTAGCACAACCAATAAGGATTCATTGACCTTATACAAATTTCTCTTATAAATACCGAATGAAAGAATATTAATCATCAAGCAAACAATTTACTCACTTACAAACTCTTTTTGCTCGTATTTACAGGATAGTTACTTCTATAGATATGGCAACCAACTTCAAAAGATCATCGCAGTTCCATTCTTGATGGTTCTTCTTGTGTTTGCAAGTCTAACTGCCAACTTCGCAGATGCAAGCACAGTCACACTGTGGGCGGGGCCACGTTGCAACGGAAACGGCCTACGTTACAGTGGCTGTGGGTGTGGAAATGTTCCCGCCGGCTATAAAAATGGTTATGATTTTGTTTATGACGGGCAACTTATTACTTTCTATAATAGTCCCGGGTGTCCAATCGTTGGTTCTCGTCTTCGCCGTAGTGTAAAGAGGTGTAGCCGCTTTGGATTCAAAAGTGTCAGACTCCATTGCTGATTGATTGATGTATCGATCTAAGTGAATATATATGTACGTACGTATTGGCCTGGCCAGTCACACCAAGGAACGAGTATGATGAGTTCTTTGTTTGTGCACACTATTATTTCTTGGTATGTTTTTGCCTGTGCTTTGATTTGGTTTACAATATGTGCGTTTAATGTTGTCTTAATTAGTACAGTTATATGTATGTTTGGTGTTATACTTGTTTATCTAATTAAATAAAGGGCGGGTCGTTGTTGTTGTTTTGTACTTTGTTCATCTATTTCTGTGCAGATTATATTATATACCCTGGGCTCATGGGTGTCGACTAAAAAAAAACGGGACCGACTTTTTTCAGCCATATTCGGTAGTTCGATAAACTACTAAATAGTGTAAATAAATGCATTAACACTACTCGGTAGCTGGTCGAGCTACCTAATATAAGTCTGCTCCAAATATGTCTAGTCGGCCCCAATAATTATATACCTAAGACAAAGGATACTGAGGTTGTTCAATTTATAGAAAGAGTTAATAGGTCGTGGTCGTTCATAAGGTGACTTCACATGAAAAATATTATACTCCCTTTATCCCAAATTAATTTACCTCGTTCCCTAACTCAATTAATCTGGGAAGGAGGGAATATAAGACTACTATGTCAATGCCAAATGAGTAAATCTCTAATGTATTAAACTTCAAGGATACCTTTAAGCAGTGGTGCTACTGCCATCTGTTCTGCAACCTCATTACTAGCTATAACAAAAGCCTAAAGCATATCTAAACCTTTGTTGACCGACCGAGAAATTCTCCACCAACTGATCTAGTGGTGAGATCTTCAAATCAAACCCGCTAGTAATCTTAATATATCAGTCACAAAATCTCTTAGAGCTTCTCCAATGGTCATTGTGAGTGGTTCCTATGTGGCTCTTTTTCATTATTTTTCCTAAATATCGGGTAGAAAATAATTTGTTCTCCAACCCTCCTGTGCCTTTACCCCTTCTTTGCCTAGGTGTAATTTATTTTCAATTTTAGCTTTATATTTTATTTAGAATTTCTAGATTTAAAAATCATTTTTTATAAAAAAAATATATTTTTATTTATAAAAAAGATAACGAGGATGTCTCAACCTCTAGATGTAGAGGTTGAGATAGAGGATGTCTTCCTAATATCATGGAATTTTAAGTTAATGTTGGTTATAGAGGTTTGGGTTGGATAAGGATTTTAAAAAAATTAAAAGTGAATCCTACGTGGATTTATACTTTTTAAACCACAAATATTTCATTGGAGAAGTTCTTAGGCTTAGTCTTATGGTGTCAAGTTTGGCTACTACTTCCACCAAAAGCGTGGTGTATTCTAGTAGTACTACTTCTCTCTCCTAGCATTTGGTAGTAGCTCAAGTAGTAGCTAGATTGATGCGCTGAACCGTTCAGCGCTGAAAAAGTGAGAAAACGCTGAACCATTCAGCGCTGAAAAAATGAAAAACGCTGAACCATTCAGCGTTACATTTTTATCCGTTGAATTAATTGTCATGCTTTGATCTAATGGCTTAGATTTCTCAGCGCTGAATGGTTCAACGCTGAGCGCTGAACGGTTCAACGACTTGACGTACAATCTCTCCATACCATAAGAACACCCCTACCCTGCTATCTGACGTGGCTCAGGAAGCCTGTCACGGCTGAAAGCTTATTGTAGTGGCATTTAATTATCTTTTTTTTGAATGTTAATCGTCTTATAAAAAAGAACCGACTAGATGACTAAGACTAACGCATTAGAGGTTGCCCTAGACAGGGATATGCCTCCAACGTAAGCCCAAACCACCAGCCTCCAAAGAAATACATCAAGAGAAAATGTAAAAACTAGCGAAAAGGTTGGACGTGCATATGTTGTCTCGTTAAAACCTTGCCAAGGAAAACCCATTGTGGTAAAACCCTGACTAAGGAAAAAGAGTACAACGCAACAAATCCAGAAAATTACAAGAAAATTAAAGCTATTTAAAACAGTAAAATTACATCCATAATTCTTCAAAAACAAAGAAATTCTTCGTTCTCCATCGGTACCCAATGAGCTGTCTTCTAATGTTGGCAATATGTCTGTCACCACAACTAAGTTGTGGAAGCTGAGTGTCTTCACTCCTGATAAAACTATCAAAATATGGTCCTGAGCCCTTCTATTAGTAACAAGTCTGATACAAGTGTCACGATGGCTTATGCAGGATAGGGTGTTCATCCTCTTGTTGATTGAGAACGCCGGTGTAGACGAAATTTCTGCAATCAAGGATTTAGACAAAGAAACGTGTACCTCCGAAGAAATACATTTAGTACCGTCACGATTTATAAAATCGGACCTAGACAAAACATTACCAACATTGATTTCAACATCATGCTGTTTCACCGGAGCTGTCATTTTTCTATGAATAGAAGAGCCACGAATGTAAGATAAGCTAACAACAAGAACTATAACAGTAATATATAAGAAAGTGCGACCTAACTATTTACAAGGGTAAAAACTAGCAAAGATAAGATGCCAAAAACTAAGAGTTAAGCTAACAAGGCTAAAATAAAAGGACTCTAAACAAGCTAGACAAAAGCTATTGCTTGTAGAGAGCACTACCAAAGAAAGCTACTAGCCCAAAAGCAAATAATCCTTTGTTACTACGAATGGTTTTCAAAGACAACTTAAATAAGACATTTCCAAAAGTAAAGAGCTAACCATTAAAAATTAAAAGCAAGCTAACCCCCTAATCACTAATGTTAGAGGCTAATGAACTTGAATTATATGCATCGAATTTAATAAATCAAAGAAAGCTAAAATATTAAAAACAAGAGAAAGGGAAGGAATAGGCCCCTGTTTTAGCCAAGACCAAGCGAGCCAAAAGCTTTTGCCTACAGAGATAAAAGCACTAAAAGCTAAAAGGGAACAAGAGTTATTTAAACAGGAACAAATGTAAAGAAGAAAAACAAAAATGAGAGAGACTACGGGTTAAGAGAAGCAAGCCTTTGGGTGTGTCGGGTCAGCGGAGCGAGGGGTAGATTTGAGCTATAGAGGCATAGAAAAAAAAAAAAAAAAAAAAAAAAAAAAAAAAATGACTACTCTACTAGCAAAATATGACTCTACTCTACTAGCAAGCAAAAAATGACTCTACTCTACTCTACTCTACTAGCTTAAAAAAACAAAAGAAGAAAGAACTCTTGGCAGAAGCCTACGCCAGAAAATAGAGATAGCCCTATTAAAAAAACTCAAGAAGAGCGGACTTCTATAGTGCCAAGAGAGAGAAAAAAAATAAAAAAAAATTGAAGAAACAAAAGACACTCCGAAATTAAAACTTAACTAAAACAAAAAAAACTAATTGATGGATCAACAAACCTTGTCAAGCAAATATAAAGAAGAAACAACATGGCTAAAATAAAAACCCAAGATGAAGAACAAGGTCAGAACAAGACCCTCTACAGATAAAGCGTACTCACCCATCTAAAAGGGACAAAGGGAGTTTAAAAGATTTTTCCAAAAAACGAATATATTTTTTTCAAAACACAAGGTTTAAGCCCTTAAAACCATAACGAAACTGACTCTAAACCCAAAGAAATTTAATAAACTATAGAGTTTTGCAAGAAAATTAATTGCAACCAAACTCTAACTTTTCCGGATCACTTAATCCAGAGAAAAGAAAACTGAAGTTGTGCAGTAATTTTTTTTAAATTGGACTAAAAAAAAAAACAGACTCAACCGGATCATTTTAGAAAAAGGGTTTTTGAAAACATTTTAGAATAAAGAGTTTTTGAAAACATTTTAGAAAGGAAAGAGAAAAAGAGTTTTTGAAAACATTTTAAGAAGAAAATAGAAGGAAAAAGGGATGGAAAAAGCCAGGACCGGCAAGGGACGAAAACAAGAAATAGATCGGTGATTTTTGTTAAAGAGACAGAAACAATAACCCACGGTTTATCATAAATCAATCGAAAACACCCTAGACCCAATAAAACGAGTATCAAAACCTTTGAAAACTTTACATTTTATAGATAGATTAGCCAAAGTTAAAGGTTCCACTAATTTGACAAGACAAAGGAAGCCACATACCATCAAAAAGAGGAAAAGAGAGAAAAAAGAAGAACCTCCATTGTTGTTGTACCTAGAACAGCGATACCAACAACAACCTAAAGAGGGAAAAAAAAAAACAGAAATAAATTCCTTGTTATTGTTGTATCTAAAGAACAATACCAACAACAACCAAAATAAGGAAGAAAAAGAAAATAAAGAAAATAAAAATAAACCCCTTGCTGTTGTTGTATCTAATGCAACAATACCAACAAGCAACCTTAAGGAGGAGAAACATCCAGATCCGGAGAAAGACCTGTGATAAAAAGAAACCACAGCATAGCTTTCTCACCGGATCCAAAAAATAGGAAAAAAAACAAGAACTAACAAAGAAAAAAAAAGAGGGAAAGAAAAAAAGAAATTCCTTTGTTGTTGTTGTATCTAGAACTACAATACCAACATCAACCTCAGGTAGGAGAGACTCCAGATCGGGAGAAAGGAATCCACAGCATAGCTTTCTCACCCGATCAAAAAGAAGAAAGAAAAACAAAAAATAACAAACCTCATCACATCTACACATCTCTCTAAAACAGAAAAAGGAAACTCTGATCCGTTCTAGCAAGAAGAATTCATCCTTTGAAAGTTAGTTTAGAATCAGATGAGTGCCATCTATCTGGGAAAACATCATGGGCAAAAGTGGGGCCCTCGCTGTGGGGGGCAAGTAAAGTCAATGAATTTGTCGTTATCATTGAAAATGATAACAAAACAAAACAAAAAAAATAAAAAATTGATTCAAAATAGGAATATTTCATTAAGCTTAGTTGAAACTTATAAGTTCATTATCCTCGGCAATCCAAGAATTGATGTCTTGAGGAAAAGAATCATAGAATTCAAACACTGACTCTCCTTTCCTTGCTTTTTTGGCAACAGAGTGAGCAACACTATTACCTAGACGATTAATGGACTTACAATACCAATTGTTTTTTCACTAATTTTTTTTTTTTGTGATCTCTAAAATAACATCTTGGCTACACCAGTGAACTGAAGCCTCCGTCTCATTGATCGACTTAACCATAAGTTCACTATCTGACTCAAAAACCACACACCGAAAACCCATAGATGATAACAAAAGAATTGATTAACAAGAAAGATAAGTAACAATTTATGAATTGTAATACTTAATTGCCTTACCACTGCTTTGGACCAAGTGGTGATTAACTTAGGTATATGGAAGATCGTAATGGTCCTTTTAAGGTTGAGAACCATGGAGTGAATCACTTTTCTTAGGATCAGTTTTTGTCTATGTTGCTTGCACATCTACTGAACGGAAATATGACTCGACGAAAACCAGCTCAATAATTCCTGTCAGGAATAAGTTCGAAACAGGCACCAAAAGAGTGGTCGCCTTCACTTTGAGAAATGGGAAAGGTCGAGAGCAATCACCTTTTCATAGAAGAGACATTGGTCGTGTAATATTCCAAGACCTTCTGCCAATCACTGTATTGGCAAAGAGGATTGAGCCAATCAAGCTCTTGTTCTGTAGACTTGGACCAATTTGGTTGAATCCAGGTGCAGTTTGAAAGCCACCCCTCTGTCTCGTAAAAACTGTTGAGAGAATGTTCATTCTTCCCAGACGAGGAAGAGTAATAGCTACCTGTCTCAAGTGAATATATTAAAATCCCATCTCCATTCAAACATACTCTAGGAAAACAGATTGTGTTCTCCATCCGACTGTTCGGAGCAACCGCTGACAAACATGAGGTCTCGCTGATGAACAACATATGCTTTCCCAGACTCTCGACTTTAACCCATTCCATCTCAGATTCATCCAATCTGAATATCCTGACTGCTGTGCCAAGATGTCCTTGTTTGACTAATAATAGATTTTCTCCGCACACCACCAACAAATTTGGATGCATATCATTGTTGAATATTTTCTTAGGCGACGCTAGAACACTCCAGCAGACATCTTTCATAGGGTCAAAAGCCCCCAAAGTTCCGTCACAATCTACGCAATAGAAAACACCTTTGTAATGTATTGGAGCAGTACCATACAGTGGCAAGAGCTTATCAGGAGAGTCGAAAGGAAGCCAAATATCGTCACCCCTCATAGTAGTCAAGAAACCAGTGTCCGAGAGGGTTTGCTCAATGGCGAAAACAGTACAGTAACAAGTAGTTGGTGAACCATAGAAACAAAAGATGGAAATGTCGGGACAATCATCTGGCAAGTCTGGAAGTTTGATGATTTCTCTTGTGAATGGATTGTAAAAGAATATATCTCTTTTTCTCGACATTAGTAGCCAGCCATCCTTTTGATAACGGATTGTAGCGCCTTGTACCAATTTGCAAAAACTCACCAGGTATGCCTCGTTTTCATGCACAGGATCTACAAAATTGTAGGTGTTACCTCTAGGGAACATCAGCCATGGAGATATGTATGGACATCCAGTTGGTTTCGATCCCCGCTTTTGTGTAGTGGGAGGCATTACTCGTCGATTTGCTATACAAACTGAGCGAAAATGTACGTAATCCAATGGATGGAGATAAGTCGATATCGCTGCCAGCGCGTCTTCATTAAGAGCATCCCAAGGACTAATTTCTTCAACGCTGTGTTTATCGCGGCTCCCATTTATATTACTAGCTGCACATGTTATGTTTCCTTCGACTTCCTTTAATGCGAAATCTTTTTGTTGTGGCTGTTGTTCTTCAACGCTGTTTTCCATTCTTTTTCGACCATCCTCGGGCATCATCATGATCCATTCTGATGTGAACCATGGAGTTTGGAGCCTTGGACATGGCAAAGTAACCGCATAGCCACCGTTTTCTACGAACTTATACAAACTCTGATCTTCCCGAAGTGTATAATACAAACCACCGTTCGTGAGGCACAATTTGGCCGCTGAACAACAAAAACCAGTGTTCGTGCCAGCTAATATAACAAGATCACCTAAATCATTCATCTCCTCCCACTGCATGCCAGAGAAATCCAACCTCCACACATATATAGACATGACTTGCTTACATCTGCCATTATAGCATACCCAAATCTTGAAAATTTCAACGTCCGATTCCACATAAGACAATTCAGTACGGTCTGCCCCTAGTTGAAACTTGGTGCTGTCACATACCAGCTCAAATGGCTTTATAGATAGGATCTTAACATTATCGTCGAGTAGATGTTCTGTTTCAATCTCCAAGAGACGATCCTCTCTATCAAAGGTAACATACAATTTACCTTTAACAGAATGGATACTAACTAAGTCCCCAGCAAAGTCGCCCACTATATCTCCTCGAGACAATCTCTTCACATTCCATTGTTTGTCTCCAGGGAGGCAACACAAAATTAAGACATCATCCTTTTTATCGAACGGTGTACTAAAAAGAAATACAACCATGGAGTCGTCTTGATAATGTCTATTAGGAGGTGATGTCAAAACACAATCAACCAATACATATTTCTTGGGTTTGCTAATCCACTCTAGAAGACTTGGTAGCCGAATGTGCTCTAAAGATACAGGATTCCACAGAAAACAATCCCCATGATTCCAATTATCCGAATTGTATATGCCTTCGTGCTTCTTGTCTTTGCACGCAATAATTAACCAATTCTGATGAGAAGTTTTTTGCCAAAAAGATTTGCCACGAAACTCCGGTATGGATTTTCTACAAGTTGTGCTATTACTGGGATCACATATGTTATAGAAAGCCTGAGATTTCATACCTTTACCATATGGGAAGACGAGCCAGGGTGCTGCTGCCTTTGGCACCGGTGGTGGAGCACGACGTTGGCTTCTCTCACATGCTGCTACTGCCACTGAACTTTTATCCATTGCTAAAAATCCAAAGAGAGACAATAGATTCAGAATCTGCAAGGAAAAACATGAATCAAGATTGTAAGTTTATATAGAGAGCGAATTCTGAGTAGTTTATATAGAGAGGGAACTTGGACTCTACTTCTAAGTTTCCTCTTTTAAAAAGCTTATTTACATAAATATCTAAGTTTTGGGCTATTTGGTCTGGGCCCCCAGAAAAATAATCAATTGATAGGGCCCACTTCACATGAATACACCGAAAAGCCCCTGTTTGTTTCAGCATCCGTTCTTGGCACATCCACAGTAGACACAGTCACCAGGGAAGATAATAGACAGTCTCAATTAACACAAAGCAAGGGTATTCAAAGTTTGTCATGGACAAGAAATTATCTACTATCATGGAATATAAAATAGATCCCAAACATGAATATTAGCTCATCCACTAAGACCACCTAATGGACTGAGTTGCTACATGTTCTACTTACGAGTA
>JAJJMA010292675.1:0-10564 GCA_023529015.1 Papaver nudicaule
ATGGACTTCCACAATAAGTCCAAACTGGGCTTCCATAATAAGCCATGTTTGAGTTGCATGGGAACCTTGTGTAATTTGCACGTGCACCATTAATTTCTTTTGTGGTCTGTCTTCAGCAATTCCGCATGGTTAAATATCAGACAGCGTCAATCTATGACACAGTTCAGTCTGTGGTGCAGTGGTTCAAGTCTTGCCTAAGACGCAACAGGTCTTGGGTTCGAACCTGGTGACCTTCTTCATTTTTCCTTCTCTTTTCTAAACTTCAGTTGGTTGGCCCTTAACAGAAGCAGGACTCCACGTAGTATCTCCTGATTTATTTTCCAAGTCCCTGAATATTTATTTTATGATCCCTGGACTTCTTCTTATATATGATTTAGCCCCTGGTTTTCAATGTTTACTCTCCTGAAATCCCTCTTTTTCATTCACTAATTTTTCCTAACTTCTTCATACGAATTCGGAATGACTTGATTCTTTCGCCGTTGGCTTCGTAATTCAATTATCTTCAAGATAGAGCCAAGAAAATCCGCATTTGAACGAGTGAAGCTTGGTCTTTGGCCTTTCTCCTCTTTTTGCTCTTTTTCTCCTTTGCTCCTTTAAGCACTTTTAGCTCATATTTGGATGATTCAACCTAATAAACGAACGCTACACAATAGAAAATAAGAGTAATGAAAAGTATTTCACAAGAAAACTAACAAAGAAAGCATAAACTATAGATGATAATGAAGGTGTTTTATGCACCTATCATACCTCAGTAGTTAGATTGTCATGACTGAGTACTTTGTCATCAGTGCTTGGTCCAGGGACGCATTCTAACCTTTGGCATTCAGCATCCTTTAGATATTGTTGGTATTTTTCTTCTTTGATACTTTCCTTCTTTTCCTTTTTCAGGTTTTGAAGTGCTTGAACTTTTTCCACATTGTGCTGAGTTTCCTCTGCCTGGCAACTTCTGGCGTCCATCTGGTCTCCTTTGATTTGGAGCTCTCCATGAGGTCACGGAAAACGTAAAAATTGGTGGTATGTTGAGGCCGTTCCTTTTAGTCTATGTACCCATAATCTGCCCATGATTGCATTATAGGGGGAAGGGGTTTCGACCACACTGAATCTTGTGTTAATTCGAATTGGTCCTGCCTTAACTTCCAAAATGATCTCTCCCTTTGGCTTGGACACTGCCCCATTGAAACCATAAATCGTAAAGCGTGAAGGGGTGAGATGCTCATCAGTAAGCTCCATTCGTTTATAAGTATCGTAGAAAATTACGTTCAACGAGCTTCCTCCGTCCATTAAGATCTTAGTGACATTCCATCCTGAGACTGGTAGAGTGAGTACTAAGGCATCATTATGGGTTTCCAACTCTTGATCTACATCCTCAGAAGAAAATGTAAGTGGCGCAGACATCCATTCTTCCCAGTAGTCTTCGGTGATAACCTCACCAATCTTATACATTTCATGATCTTCAACTCTTTTCCTTAATCTCCGTCCTACATCTCCGGAAAGGGATGGATCATAATGCTCCGAATGAGTTATCATGTGGATAATTTGATTGTCAGGTAGTTTTACATTTTTATCTTTTTGTGGATGGTTCACATCATTGGGGCTTAACACGTATTCATTAAAATTTCCCGCATTGATCATTTTTTGAATTTGATCCTTAAGGTTCTTACACCTTTCAGTTGTATGACCCCTGAAGTCATGGTACTCACACCTTTCAGGGTGGTTTGCCGTTTTGTCATGTTGTCTGCCTCGTGTGTGCGGCCATTCAAAATCTTGACGGTTTTTTATAGCTGCCATTATTTGGACAATTCCTGCATTCAGCTTGGTGTATACTATATCATTGAATGATACTCCTTTTTTAAAGTTATTGGGCCTGCCATCATTTCGCTTGTAATCCTCACTCTTGGCTTTTTTATCCGGATATGGAGCTTTTACTGGCTCATAATTTCTTTTGGATGCTGAGGGCTCAGGTTCCACTGAGTCAGTTCGTTGTGGGGCTTTGGAAAGCGGTTGTGCTCTAGGATTATCCTTCTGAATTTCTTGAAGTCGGATATGCTTGTCTATCAAAACCATGAGATCTCCTTCGGTCTTTGGCTTTTGGCTGTGGATGCCTACGAAAAGGTTACTCATTCGGTCCAGTGCCTACTTAAAACAATTGATGCTAATTTCTGGATTTACACTTCCAATTTCTTGCCCAATTTTGATCCATATGTCTCTTAACTCTTGATAAGTTTCTTTTGGTCCTATGGCCAGGGCAAACATTCGATCTAGGCCAGCCTTAGTACTTTTATTGTACAAGTACTTAGTGATGAATGCATTTACTAATTCCTCAAAAGAATTAATTGAGTGAGAAGGAAGATCATCATACCAAGCCAAGGCTGGGCCTTTGAGACTTGACGGAAAAAACCTACACATTACCTTGTCATCCCACTCCCATTGCGCCATTGCTCTTCTATAATACCTTAGATGGATAGTGGGATCATCCTGTCCTTCAAAACAAAGGAAAGCAGGAGGCTTGCATTTATCCGAGAGCTTATAGAAACTAATTCTTGGAACCAAAGGTGTGGAATGAGAATCTTTCATGTCTTCCTCTAGATGTCCACCGCCCTGTTTGGATTTGAGCATTTGGATCTCCTGACGCATTTGCTCCATATCATCATGTTGTCTATGCCTCATAGCAGTGCGATTATGATTGGGCACAGTATCTTCGTAGTCCTCACCCCCATCCTCATAAGGGTTATACTCTGGTTCTTTTTTCTTTGCGGGCAAGTTATTGACTTTTGATGCGTATCTTGGGTGTACGCACCTGAGTGGCTGTGGTTGATCTAGTTCCATGTAAGGAACTACTTGGCTATCTGGTGATTCTACTGCTCTCACCACTGAATTGTTTTCGGCAGCTCCCTCTTCAGCTTTTTGGAGCCTTTTTTCAAGTCTCCCTCGATCGTCTTTTAGTATCTGATTTTCCTCCGCAATAGGGAAAGTGCGTCAGTAAAGGTGGATTTGAATTTTCTCATTTCTTCCAGTTGGAACCCATGGAGCTCCTTCACTAGGTGGTTGCTTTCTTCTGACAGATTTGGAAGTGTGCGATTATTGACCCTCAAGTTGTCATCTTTGCCTTCAACTATGACTGGAATTCCTGGCCTTACATCTCCTAGTCTTTTGTTGGAGTAGACCTCTTGCAGCACTCCTAGTCCTCTCGGTTGTGCGCCCGTCTCACCAAGCAACATCCTTGGTTGCAGCTGGCTTACCTTTGACGGCCTGGTCAGAGGGATTCCATAGGGATGATTGGGAACTACAAACGATGAATCTCCCACCTTTTCTTGCCGTGATGCTTTCAGTGCGGCCTCCAGATCTGCTGCCTCTTCTGCTTCCAAGAAAGCCGTACTAGCTGCTAACTTTTCTACTGTGGCATTTCTCTCTGCTTTAGCATTATGATTGTATTGAGATTTGTCGAATCTGGCTTTCTCCACTCGGGCCTTTTCCATTGCTACTGCTTCCAGATTGGCTTTATGCGCTGCGGCTTTCTGCACTGCGGCTTTTTCTGAAAAGAATTTCTCGGCTGCGGCTTTTTCTGCTGCGGCTTTATCCATTGCGGCTTTATCTGATACGACCTTATCCGATATGGATTTATTTACTGCGGCTTTATCTGGTGCGGCTTTTTCTGCTGAGGCTTTTGCTGCTGAGGCTTTTTCTGCTGCTGCACTGTTGGCCGCCGTTACTAAGCTGTATGCCGCAGCCCTTGGAGTGATACTGCTATGCTCGACTACGTCTGCATCCCTTGTATCAGACTGGTCCTTTGTTGTACTCCTCGTTCTGATCTTGGAGTTGTGAATGTCTTTTGAGTTTCCCATTTCAAAGACTTTATAACACTTTGCCTGATCTAAGTTCTCACGGCAATAATTTTCAAAAAATGCTCAAAGAACCGATAAGCAAAAGGTACGAAAATCAGGACCAATACTTACTAGATAGTAATATTAATCCTCTCTCCTTAATTCCTTTAGCTACTTTCTATAAATAAGAGAAGAAAACTTAAGAATAAAAATACACAAGGTAGCACAGGAAGGATAAATCCTTTACCAGAGAACGAAGTCCCTGTTTCTCGCGCCAAACTGTTTGTACATAAAACAATCCTAGTCTTAAGCCACAAACATACAAGATAAATACGATTTCGAGTCCTTAGACTCACATAATACAAAAGGTTATTCCCAAACGAGTTGTATAAGTAAATAAGAACACCAAATTACTTCTCTAAGGGTTATATTTGATCGTTCATATAGAGGTAGAAATCATATTACAACATACAAGTTTCAGTCTTAATGACTTTGAGTAAGATTACAAGATGGTATTGATCACAGTTCTCTCTGAGCTTAGGGCTTAATTCTTCTCTGTCCAATTCTTGCACTCAAAAGTCCATCCCCAGCTCATTTCACTGAGCTGAGTATTTATAGGAGTCCTAAGGCGGTTCCCAGACATTTGCGTTCACACCTGGTGGGGTCCTTACACCTCCCTTATCAGTGCGACACTCTTCTCTGAGTCTGCGGCACCTTGCTTACTTCAAACTGAAGTCTTCTTCTGTGTTAGGCTCATTCTTGTTTCCATCGCCAAGAACTTGACACGCGTCCCTTGACTTCTGACCAAGCCTTTAATGCGAGTAGTTGGATGTTTCCCACGCCATACAGCTGTCCCTTGAGGTCTAGTCCCATCAACTCAGTCGTGGATGGCTCTCAGCCCTTCATCTTGATTCTCACTTTAGATGGATAAGGCTTTATTATATCTCAACCCTCCATCCATATCCTTACTTGAGATGAGAAGTGGTGGCTCTAGATCTCACTCAGTGCTTCGCTCTCACCTTGTTTATCTTACTCCCTCTTCTCAAATGCTTACACGTGGGCAGTGGGTACTTTGTACCAACAGTTTTCCCCTGTCGGTTCGCATTCGGGTTTGGGTTGCCCCGAGGGTAGAATGGTAACGACATTTTTCTTCTTCACTTTTATTCCCACGTTGCATTCTCTTTTCCTTGAAATTCACGCCGGTTACTATCTTTTGATTTTAACCTATATATGGAAACTGAAAACTGATAAGTTCATTTATTTCTTATCCTCTTTTCCCCCCTTCTTATTCTTTGAGTACTACTCAGCCTTTAGTACTAGGAAAATCTTCATTTTTGTTTTCTTCTTCTTCAAAGCCCCTTTTCTCCTGAAAGTGACGGCAGTTATTGTGTCTGTTGTTGTCTTCCATCCGTATTTCAGCCGTATAACGACGAGTCTTCTTTTTTCACGTTATGCTCTTGCTTCTATGCTTTCTAAGATTGATGCCTGATGTATGATTCTTGTTTATAATTGGGTTTTGATGAATGTTTATAATTGGGTTTTGATGAATCAAAAGATTTTGTTAGTTTTAGGGTTTTTCTCACTGTTTTTCCGCCTATCAGGTCATGGGTTTGGCTGAAATTAGGGTTTTCGTTATTGCATGTGTATAATCACGGCTAGGGTTTGTAGATATTATCCTTCTGCTTTTTTTGCTTGCTTAGATTTGATCATGATCCCTTTGATTTGCTGAGGCCGGTTTATTTGCATCATTTCTCGCATCCCTTGCCCCTGCCAATGTTCCTCATATGTCTGTGTGAAGTTTTATTTATGCTCCTGGGTTTTGAATCATGGCAGAGAACACATTTATACAAAAGTATATATACTTTGCCCCTGTTCTCTGTTATAATGATAATCCCACGGAAATGTTTAGTTTGCTTTCCCATGCGAATGAGATCTTTCTTCCTCAAGCTTCTTGTGCCTTACAGTTTGTGTGATATTCTGTTTATTTTCCTGGGGCTATCGCAAGGGTTCCCTGGTTGCCCCTGTTCTTTATTTAGTGAGCACATATCATTGACTCAGACTATTAGTGCCCCACTTTTTGGGTGAGATCATCTTATTGGCTCAGGCTTTTAGGGCCCTATTATTTATTTCGTGAGTACATATCATTAACTCAGACAATTAGTACCCCACTCTTCTTGTGAGAACGTCTTATTGACTCAGGCTTTTTGTGCCCAACTCTTTTTGTGAGAACGTCTTATTGACTCAGGCTTTTTGTGCCCCACTCTTTTTGTGAGAACGTCTTATTTACTCACGCTTTTCTCATTTCAGTGATGTCTTCCTTAAATAAAGAAGGTATCAAGGAGCCAAGGAAACTTAGGTCTACCACTACTGAGCCCTCTGAATCTGTAAAAGACGATTTTGAGAAAAGTCCTCTCAAAAAAGTTCCTAAAGTTGTAAAGGCTGCGGCTACTTCTAGTGCGGGTAAAGGAATTGCCACTATTCCTGGGAAAAGAAAGCCTCAGAAGTCGCCCTCTCCTGGTTCACCTGTTCCTCAGCAATCTCCACGAGAGCCCTCACCTAAATCTCCTTCTCTACTCTCAGAGTCCTCTCATCAGGGGTCTGAGACTGAAACCAAGAAGAAAAGGTCCCGTGTGGATTTTCCTTGTAATAGCTATAAAAATATTGACCTTGAAGACTTCAAAAGGCGTCATCATCTTCAAGGGTTTGAGGTTCGATTTTTCGATCCTGACCAGGGGGACCGTCTTACTTATGATATGATAAAGAATTATCCTTATGACTCTCAGCGTCTCCTAACTACTGTTGGTGCTCTTGAGGTTGGAATGCGTCTTCCCCTTTATGAAAATGGAGATACTTTCTTTTATGACGTTCTGGCTAATCGAAATAGGCCTAAGAAGAGCAAGGCTTCTTTCTCTCGTCCTGTCTTTATTTACAATGGTAATTGGTGGAGGATTCTCTCTGAGTGTCGGCTTCGTTCCAAAGGTCTTTCCAAAATGCAGTCTTATAAACCTAAAAAAGAAGAAAAGAAATGGTATACACCAGTTAATTTCAACAAAACCTATGGTGATTTCATGTCCCAGACTAACAGAGTTAAGTGGAGTGTGGGACCTAAACGGCTTCCTCGTAAGAGAGGTGAGGTTCGTCTCTTGGAAGAGCTTGAAGGAGGTGTTGTTCCTGGTACTGAGACTCATGATGAACCCACTCCTCTACCGGCTTTTGATATATTGCGAAAAACTCATGACTTTAAGTGGGATGCTACTCCTGTGGAGATAATTGGTCCCTGGGCTTGGGGCTGGCAATGGAATGATAGGGCTCGCACTGGGCCTCCCAGAGCTTGTCATCCCGATCGTTATGGGGATAACTGTGCTTGGGCCTTTAAATTTAAAGGTTTTAACTTTGATTATGCTCAGGTATGTAAGAGGGATGAGCTCTTCTTTTCCCTCACAGATATTTGCTAATGCGTCTTTGCATTGTAAGGACTTAATTTTTGTGAGGGCCACTTTCTTAACAATTATGTTTATGTTTTGCAGACGTCACCAGAGGGAGATGAGACCACTTCTGATGTTGGTGGGGCAGAAGAAGGTGATGGTACTGAAGCTGGAAGGGTACGTGTTATTGTATTGTTGTTGGTGTTTGTTTATGTTATCTATTATTCTGCCCCTAACACGTATGTTGCTTGCTTTGCTGCATAGGCTGCTAAAAAAGCTAAGTTTTCCCCCACCAATGATGATGAAGCCAATAGTCCTGAGAATGAGGACGAGGAGACTGAAGGGCAAACTCATGATGGTATGGACAATGCCGTTAATCTAGATCGAGACGAAGAAGAAGGTGGTGGAGATACCCAGGACCAAGAGCTTGGTGCTGATCTAGTGGGTGAGTCCCAACACAAGGTGCAACAGTCTCCTCTGCGGTCTAGTTATCGCGATGGAGGTGATTTGCCTGAGGACCAGTTTGAAAACATGTTCTTGAATGATGAAGAAAGTGAGGGTACTGATTTTGAGAAAAGGCGCCCCAAAGACGTTAAGTATTGTTCACCTGTTCGCACAACTGGTGAGCTTTAATTTGGGAAAGGGTTTGGTGGTGCGGCCTCGAGTACTCAATCTGCTGGGGTTTCTAGTATACTGTCTTCACTCCCTATACCTTCTTCTCCTATTTTAGGATGGAGCTTCAAAGCTGCTTTGAGTCACGCTGGCCAGACGTCTAGTGAGACCCCTAATGTTGAGGCTCAAGCTAAAACCAGCAATGAGGGTCACACTGACGGACAACGAGTTGAATCCAATGCTGAGTTTCTAGAGTCTGTGAGGCAGTCAGTAGAAGGTCAGTTTCAACTGATGGCGCCTGATTCTCATGAATCCGAAGAGAAAAATTCTACTTCAGTCTTTGGAAGTTAATCTCTCAAATGACAATGTTGTTTATCTCTGGGGTCTTGACCATGGCTATTTTTCTATTCCTTCCGCTTCTCCGAGTGCTAGTGATACAGGTGTTGAGGCAGCATTACGGGCTCGTATGCGTGCTACGCCTTTTGAAGTTGTGAAAGAAGCTTGGACTGCCAATCCTTCAAGTTATGCTGGGCAAAATTTTGAATTGGGCCTTCCTTTCTCTGTTTAGGAAATGTTTAAGTATGCTGATGGTGAGGCCTATGGGTTGCCCTAGAACAATGTTCTTTTGGTGAGTTTCATTTTTCTCTGCCCTTATGTGATATACATATCCTATATATTGTAAAAAAAATTTTATATGGTATTGCGTAGATGGCAAAAGCTCATCAATCTAATTATCTTCTTCGGCAATTGTTTCAATGTAAATCATTGATGCTTGAGGCCCGCAACCAACAGTGTGAGAAAGAGTTGATTGTTGAAAGGGAGCGAGTTGCTGAGCTTGAAAAGTCTTTGAAGAATGACGAGGGTTTAAGTATTGAGGAACTGGAGCGTGAGGCAGAAACATTGCGCGCTGCTGTTAAGAAAGCGCGCAAGGAGAAAGCTGCTGCTGAATCTAAAATCTCTGGTGAGTACCTTTTTTTTTATGCCCCATCGTTGTTATCTGGATATGTTTGTTTTGCTTGGGTACTTTCTGAATTTATCCTTATCTGGTTAGTGGCAATCCCTTCGGATCCTATGGCATTTATCTTGACAACCTTCGTCTTCGTGCTCGTGAACCCTCCTTAGAGCTTAAGATAGTTAAAATGATGCTCAAATGGAACCGTAAGGTGAATGCCTCAAACAAGCTGAACCAAGTATGATGTGAGTTAAGAGATAAATTAGTGTCTCTTAAGAATGAGTATGATACCTCTAGGATAAATGCCGCTAGTGAGATTAGTTGGTGGAAATATTCCTCGAATGAAACGGCTGGGAAGATTCTTATTTTAGAAAATTCTCTGCGGTCAATGGCGTTTGAGCGAGATAGTCTCGAATCTAGCCTTACTGCTCAATCTGCTGCATTGAGGGATGCTCGTGCCGAAATTTTGCGCCTTAGGAAGGTAGAGAATGAATCAAAAATTCATTTAGATAGGTTGAAACAATTTGTCTGGAGATTTGAGAACGAAGTGGGTCGTTTACGACATGAAGAGTCTTTGAAGAAGGTAGATTAGTATTATCACTAGTGTCATGTACTATGCTTTTGTATTGTTGTTTTTCTTATTCTTGACATTTGACTATATTTTCTTTTTTGCCTTATATCAGAGCTCCAGGGAAAACTTGACGAAGCAGGTGCAAAATTTGATCAAAAACAGAAAGAACTAGTGACGCAGGAGGGTAAGACCTCATTCTGGCAATCTTCCTCTCATTCTGAGAGCGCTCATGCTGCTGCTGCCTTGCGTGAAGTAGGGAAATTGAAAAATGACCTGTCTGATCTACATACTAGTGTTGATGTTTGTATTGCTGAGGTTAAGTATGCTGCGCACGTGGAGATGGTTAAGAGTATTAACGAGGTGATTGACTATGCTAAATCGAAAACCAAAGAGACAATTCCTCGTCCCCCACCTGCTGAGTTACCTCATGTGCTTGCTGCTCGCATGAGAAATCCTCCTCAATGATGTGTGACCTCTTTTAGGTATGCGGGACGGGACTGATTGCCTTTGATTATTGTTTTAGTTTAGACTTTGCCAGCCTGGGATGTAATCATTGTATTTTGGTTTTTGACAATCAGTTCTCTTTTGTAATAGTTAACTTTTCTCAAAGACTGTCTTGGAGGAGCTTGTTTCCTTTTATCTTATTATGAATATTTAAGTAATCTCTCTGTATTTGATCAGTGACTTGAAAGTTACATCTGTTTATTATTCAGATAGCTGTTTTGTATAAAGGACGTATATTGAGTGTGATCAGTGACCTGAGAGTTAGAGGGCTACTCTGTGTCTCAATATTTCTTACTCAGATTATGGTCGTGCTGAGTAATGGTCATACACTGAGTGCTCTCAGTGACCTGAGATTTAGAGGGCTACTCTGTGTCTCAATATTTCTTACTCAGATCATAGTCGTGCTGAGCAAAGGTCATACACTGAGTGCTATCAGTGATCTGAGAGTTAGAGGGCTACTATGTGTCTCAATATTTCTTACTCAGATTATGGTCGTGCTGAGTAAAGGTCATACACTGAGTGCTCTCAGTGACCTGAGAGTTAGAGGGCTACTCTGTGTCTCAATATTTTAAGAATGATTAGGTGTTGAACCATAAAGTATGGCTGCCTACGTACCCTTGAAAAAGGGATCAAGGACTACGACGTTTTTTTTTTTTTTTTTTTTTTTTTTTTTTTTTTA
>JAJJMA010292686.1:0-10224 GCA_023529015.1 Papaver nudicaule
GGAAGCAGCTAAATACACAGCAATGCCTTTCATCCGTGGGCAATACTGGTTGAAAGACACTGGCGTGCCATTCTTCCTAGGATTCACACACTAAGTTGCTACAAAATGACATCTAGAAAAAGAGACAAAGAGGATTGAACATGTAGAAGAAGACACCATTGATTTGTATTAATTCATCTTTTTCTTGGCAATATTCTTTGAGAGAGAAGAAAATTTATGAATATATTTTTCATTGTTGTAAATTTGTCAGACGATTTTAAGATTTGCCCAACATGACCTTGTTTTTCACTTGCTGACCATTCATTATGATATTATTTGCACATAAGTTTTTTTTTTAATAAGCGAGAAATTTCATTGACTAGAAAAAGGGAATACAATTACGTCCAAAGAGCTCAGCGCCCGCATCAGCTCTAGAAAAAAAAAAACACCTAGAAGTATCCGTAAGGATTCAATAGAGAAATTCAAAACACACTACAATCTTGCCTCCTTGGCAAGTTTGTCAACTAAATTCAAGCACACTCTATTCTTAAATTGAAGAGACACATTACTAAGAGTTTTAAAATGATCACAAGCACTCTCTAAGTTAACCAAAGCTCGCCAATGCAGAGAAGAAGAAGAATGAGGAGCTCCATTAACAGCTGACACCAGGTTCTTGCAATCATTGATGATGATCACAGAGTTCAAGTTATTTTCCTTTATCCACTTCTGCACTTCAATGAGAGCCTGTGCTTCTGCATCTAGTAGGCATGATGCTCTTTCAGATCCAAGCCTGCATTCCCTTCTGCAACCTGTGTAATCTAAAAGCATTAGAGCAAACCCCATGAAGTAGTTTGTTTTCTTGAACGCAGCATCAAAATGAATTTTCCATTCATAGCAATCTGACTACTGAGAGTTCAGGATTAAATTTTTCTTAATACTAATTTCAGGATCCTTCATAGTCCAAATCCCATGGTCCCTAAAGATTTGAGAGATCATATCAGAAGGCTTTGGCACAAAATTCTTATGTATCACTGCATTTCTATATTTCCAAATAGACCATAATATCAATGTTATCCTTTTATGACAGTCTATGAAACGGTTATCTAGAAGCCAGCTAGGAAGCTAGGATTTGATATTAAAATGAACATTATTAGTTAGAACTTGTAACGAGAATGCAAACCAGACAGTCTTTGAAAAAGTACTGTTAACAAAAAGATGCATTTCATCTTCTAAACTGCCATTGTTGCATAGTCTGCAACAGGGGTAACTATTTTTATTTATCTGGTATATCCTTTTTCCCATGGGAAGAACTTTTGAAAGTAGTTTCCAACAAAACAGTTTGATTAGGAATCACTTTAAGATTCCAAAGATTAATCCACAGTTTTCTATCATTATTGTTCCTATTATAATCTGTTAAGTACTTATAAGCAGATTTAGTAGTGCACTCCCCTGAGGGAGTAAAAGCCATATGTTCCTATCTTCACAGCTTCTATCTGGTGTAATAGATAGAATTTTGCTATGAACAGCAGGATCTAAGTATTTTTGGATGAGACTCATGTCCCATTTGCCTTCATTGTTCATAATCTGATTTACTTTCAAAGGAGTATTTTCATCTATCAGAGTTGGGAATAGAAGTTCCTCTTGATCAGGCAACCAAAAATCCTCCCATAGGTCTATGGATGAACCATTGTTTACCTGTCAAAAATGGTTATTTCTAATAATATTGAGACCTTTTTTTAATACTTGACCATATCCAAGATTTGTTGTATTTTCTAGTTGTTTTTAGAGGATCATTTTTAGGGTAATACTTACATTTTAACACCTTGACCCAAAGTTGGTTAGGGTTGTTAATCATTCTCCAAGCTAATCTAGTTAACAAGGAAAGATTTTGTCTATGTGGGCTTCTAATTCCTAAACCACCATTTTCTTTGCTAATGCAAATATTGTCCCAAGATTTTGTAAAGAATACAGTGCTTGGGATCCTTTTTGCTCCACCAGAAATCTCTTTGCAAATTGTGCAATTTGTTCAGAGTTTCTTTAGGAAAAGAAAGGCATTGCATTTGATAAGTTGGATAGGAACTTGTTGAAGAGCAGATAATAACAGTTCTACCTGCCTGAGCAAGCAGTTTTTTCTTCTAACCCTGGAGAGAACTGTAATATCTGTCTAATAAAGGTTCAAAGTTATTTGTTCTTTTCCTATCAAAGAATAAAGAGGTTCCTAGATATTTATCATTTTTTGAGATTCTTTTAACTTTCAGCACCCTAGCTAATATCTTGTATTGCCTATTATGTAATTTAGGGGAGAAGTAAACACCTGATTTTTGCAGGTTAACAACCTGACCAGATATTTCTTCAAAAGTATTCAGAATATCCATTAAATTTTTTGCTTCTTTGATGTTTGCTTTTGTAAACAGAAAGCAATCATCAGCAAAGAAAAGATGAGATATAGTTGGAGCTTCCCTACTAACTCTGATTCCTGAAATCTGACCATTACTTTCAGCTCTAAACATTAACCTAGAGAGGATTTCCATAACTAAAATGAATAAGTAAGGAGAAATAGGGTCACCTTGTCTGAGACCTCTTTCTACCTTGAATTGGTCACCTGGCACACCATTCATCAGCACTGAAAAAGATGTGGTGGTGATGCATTGTAAAATTAATTGACACCAATCCTCACCAAAGCAAAAAAAAAAATACAGTATTTTTTCTATGAATGACCATTCGACTCTATCAAAAGCCTTTGAAAGGTCAATCTTAAAGGCTAGAAAACCATTCTTGTTTTTAGATGTCTTCATTGTATGAAGGAGCTCATGAGCTATTATTATATTGTCTGTAATCTGTCTTCCAGAAATGAAGACAGATTGATTGTAAGATACAATCTTATCAAGAAAAGGTTTCAGATTTTAGATATTAGTTTATAGACTGTGTTACTAAGACTAATATGTCTAAACTCAGCAGGGGATGTTGGATTTTGGACCTTGGTATTAGGGTGATAAAAGTGTGGTTTAAGGATTTTAAGATGTGCTTTGATCTGAAAAAATCCTGAACCATTCTCACCAAATCCTGACCAACAGTATCCCAATTATTTCTAAAGAATCCTGGGGGGTATCCATCTGGACCAGGAGAGCCCCATTGATTCATGTTATTTAAAGTATTTTTGATCTCATCTAACTCTGGGACTTTAATTAAGTTAATATTATCTTCTTCATTTATACAAGGTTCAATAATTTCACAGATGATGTTATCATGAAAGGAACCTTTAGATTTTCCTATATTTATAAAGTGATTCATTAGTAACTTGTTCAACTGGTCTATATCTTCAACCTATAGACCAGCGTCATCTCTAAGAGTGTGGATACGATTCACTCTTCTCCTATTTGAAGCACATTGGTGAAAATAAAAAGTGTTAAGATCATAGTCTTTTAGGAACTTGTCTTTAGAGAGGAGATTCCAATAATCTTTCTCTCTTTTGTACCAAGTATCTAAAAGCTCCTGAGTTTCTTTTATTTTCTTTATAGGGAGAGGTTTTAATTTATGCAAGTTTTCATTTCATTATTTAACATTTCTATATTATTAAAAAATATTTCCAAACACCTCTTTGTTCCATTTTTTCAACACTATGCTTAAATTTTCTAAGTTGGACTCAAGTCTAAAACCACTAGAACCTTGATTAGCCTCATTCCAGTTTTCTCTAACCAATGAGAGAAAACCTTCATGATCTAGCCAAGTTCTAAGAACTTTAAAAGGTTTATTAGATTTTTTGTTTACTGGTTTAGGGATCAACATAATAGGGGTGTGATTCGAGCCTACTCTAACCAGATGTTTAACAATACCACTCTGAAAAAGGTCAGATCAGCTAGGGGTGACAAGAACTCTATCTATTCTTTCTTTAATATTTTCATTTCCTTCTCTATTTTTGGACGAAGTGAATGAGATTCATTGAAATCTAAGGTCAATCAATCCTAGTCTATTTATATTATCATGAATAAATTTAACTGCAGCCAAGGATTCACTGTTTCCTCCTTGCTTATCATGGATATGAAGTATAAAGTTTAAGCCACCAATAATAATCCAAGGCTGGTTATTATGATGACTAAAATCACAAATACATTCCCATTGCTCAATTTTTTGTTGAGCAGAATGGGCACCATACATACAAATTAGTTTCCAAGCATTACTATAATTATCAACTACATCAAATAGAAATATGTTACTATAAAAAGAAATGCAGCTAACAGAGATGTTATTGTGCCAAGCCATAAAAAAAACCTCCAGATTTGCCTATTTTAAGGACTATAAACCAATCTTGGAACTTGAACTTTCTAGCAACTTTTTCCATAACATTCATATTTGCTTTAGTTTCAGACAGAAAAATCATATCAGGATTTTGTCTACTCAATAAATGGCTTAGATGGTTTTGTATAATTGGGGGGCCAATCCCTTGGACATTCCATGAAAGCAACTTCATTAGTAAGAAAGTGAGATAACAATGAGTGATACTAAAGGTAGAAATACAGGAAGGGGTAACTAAAACATTAAAACATATGAAAATAGAACATGCAAGGAAGGCAAAGTAACTGGCATAAATAACACATAAACTACTAAAAAGATTATAGATACGAGAGATTCTAAATAAATCAGGTGGGAAACATAAAAAGAAATTAACTGTCACTTGAAACGTATAATAATAGATTGAAATAATGGAGTAATCTAAATTAGAATAGCACAAAAGGCAAAACAAGAAATCAGAGTAAGAATTTTTTGTTGTGTGCACCTGATTGGTAATGTCCTCGAGTATTCCAGCTTCGCCAACAACAACAGCAACATGATCATCCAAAACATTATAATTTAGGTCCGAGCTCATGAGGTTATCATCCTCACAAACAGAGTCAACTAAATTGTTCAAAGCCAGCACCACTTGAGAAGCTAGAACTCCCACACCTTCTTCCTCATCAATGATGTATCTTGACCTTTTGTTTTTTCTCTGACTGCTAGAGTCTTTATCAAAGTCACTGATGAATACTTCCCTCCCAACTGGAGTATTTGGGGGATCCTTTTCCCCTTTCATTTCAACTCCTCCAGGATTAACCCTCAAAGAAGTGGCCAAAGAGATATCTTCAAAATTTTCAGTCCCTTTTTCCTCCTCAGAGTTAACCACATCCACTTGCATATCCACTTCCCTTTGGGCCTCAGGTTGAACTTCCTCTATAGGTTGAGCTTCCTCCATTAATTGAATCTGAACAACATTTTCAATAATCTCTTCATTCAATTGATCCTGCAGAGGATCAGCACCTTGAAGATTGAGAACTGGAACATTCAGCCAAGCCAGGTTTGCAACTAAACCACAGTACTGCTGAACATGGTTAAGAACATATCAGTTTCTACATGTAGTTGAAGGGAAGCCTAAAAAGAAAAGTGCAAACTTGACTCTTTCCCCATCCTCTAAAGTAACTCTGACTTTCCTGCAAAGTGGCAGATTGGTATCTACTTTAACCTTAGCCTTCACAACACCAATGTTGTCCTTGTTGAAAAGAGTGACAACTTCCCCAGCTTCAGAAGCCACCATATATGGAATATCATCCCTATCCAAGTCTGACCTAACCCTAAATTCCATGTTGAAGATCTCAAACTTGAACTGAACATTGTTCACATTCATCCCAAAATTTCATGGCATGAGAGCTAACGAATATCCACCAGGAGAGTGAGGTCTTCCAGCAATGATTCTTTGAAAGATAACACGATTTTGGATTCTGAAAATGAAAACATTCCTCCTACTTGTATTGGGTTTGTGCCCCATAGAGCTCTCAACTGATACTCAGAGCCCCTCTAAACACCACCACATCTTCTTTGTGTAGTTATCCAATTAAGCAGAATGACTGCCCATTCTTCTTCTTTCCTTGCAGGTTCACATGCTTAGTAGTTTTTTTTAGAAACAGAGAGGTTTTTTTGCAAATGATGAGAAAGCTTATTAACTTTTGAACTTGAAGTTGCCATCTTCATAGAAACTGAAAGTAGAGTAAGTTGAGAATTGTTAAAAAGATAATTGCTCACAAAAGTTTTGATTGAGGATTTGTGGATTGGTATAAGACTGTGATCATTCTTATAAGGGGAGTATGGTTCTAGTAATTGGAGGGATTAAGATCGACAAGTGTTTATCATGCACAATTTCTCGGATTTAAAATTGTAACTTGTTAGACTAAACTTGGACTGATAAAGCATTGGATTGAAGAACCCAACTATAATCATGACCAAATTCGCATGGAAAATAGTTTACAGAGACTTAGCTTACGGATTTTGCACAAAGATTGCATTCTTGATGTCAGACGAAAACTGCTATTGGCTTGAAAATTGGAATAACAGGTGCATGGCAAAAAATCTTGTCTTGATACCAAACAGCTGACCAGGTGATCACACTTTGTAGCTATCGCCTAGGCCGAAAACCCTAGCACCTACCAAACAGGTAAATGCGAGAAGGGATAAAAACCTGTAAAGGTGTAAACAAATCTTATTAGTGATCAATAATGGAAATTATAAATTCATAAACTTAGGGATTTCATAATCGAGAAACTGAAATCAAAGTGAATTGGATTAAATTAAAACTTACAACAACAACAATCTCAGAAGGCGAATCAGATATGGTAAAAGGGGAGAAAAGATATCGAAGAAGAGAACTGTAAAAGAACAAGAAAAACGAAAGGGGAAATAACGAAAAAATTGTAGGAACCCTAAAAATCAGAGAGTAGTGTAATCATTCCTAAAGACTTGTTAGGGCATTGTCCGGTCAAACCCACTAGCGTTGATGTGTCAAGCTAGTTGTCACTTTTAAGTGTCAAAACACAATTCTTGATTTAACCTACTAGAGTTTAGATTTCGGAATTGGGATATAGACTAAATAGTAGAGACCTTGAAGACGAATACTGTGAAGACAAAGAAGACATCAATTGTTCTTCATCGACAAAAGGTTAGTAGGAGTTATGACTTTTATGGAAATTCTTTTATTCTACTTTCTCTATCTTTCGAAATAGTCGGCTACTTTTGTAGTGATATAATAGCGATTGAGATCGTGTTCTTGTCTACATGACCATGTGTTATGTTAGTGTTTGTTCCCGCAAATACTAAGGTTACAAGAATGCATGAGATAGATTCGATACCATTTGTCCATTGCAATGGTTTGCTTGCAAATCACTTGTTGGATATGGGTGAATCTAAAGGAGTACTCTTGAGCAAGAGTCCAGTGGATTACAGCTGAGGGCGTCACACACGTCTAAGTACTGGTTAAGCCCAGAACTTCCAGCGGGTTCAGTTAAACCCTAATCTGAATGGCGGACGGTTCCCGAACCGTACGTGAAACAGAAACTCGGATTTCTCCTGAATTCCAAAGTGTCTATTTGGACGCGTACCAACGTGAACCTGAAAATAAATACTTTTGGTTGTGATTCAAATGGACGGTTTGTGAACCGTCCCAGGTGAATATTCTCTGAAATTTCACTCGGGTTAAACTCTGAACTCCTTTATCTCTTAGTTGGACTTGTTTATCACGAAAATATCTTTTGTGGTCCATCTAACGATTCTCAATGTGTCAATAAGATAAAGATTATCTCTGGTCTGTTGGATCTCTATCTTGAAGTGTTTTTGAGCTAACAAAACACTTGGCAGATAAATGTTAAAAGATTTCCAATTGAGATAAATCTAGGTTACTTGGTTTGCAAGTTAGGGTTAACTAAACTTGTAGGGGGTAAAACCCGTCAGACCACGTGTCTCGCATCCAAGGCACATAGTCATGCCGAGAGAACCACACCGAGAATAGCGGCAGTGACGACTCGGACTGACAAAGGAAAGGAAGCTACACGCAAACGAAGTAAAGACTCGGGGATAAAGGGTTCGGACTACGTAGAAGGACCGAAGTCTAGGATCTAGCTTCGGAGCGTAAACCGCCTTACTCGACAGAAACTGACACCACCACGATTGAGTCTTTTGTCTTATTAGCTGTAAACCACCCAAGCTCGGCCTATATAAGGCGAGCTTGGAAAACGTTGTAGGGGTTGGATTCTTGTTTGGTGGAGCCTAAGTAGCAAGAGTGTGATTAGGTTTGTAATCTCCTCTGGTTCCTTAGGGTTTTATTCATGTAATCTCAGCAGTAGAAATACACAGAAAGACATATTCCATCTTATCTATATGATTTACTTAACTCTATATTACTGTTTATTGCATCCTCGATGCTGTTCTTGATGTCTTCGGACTGCTAAACCACAACTAAACATTGTATGTGCGAGTAGATCTGATGGATGTGGTACCATGAGTACCTATGCAGATTTTCTACTCGTACAAAACTTGTGGGACAAGAAACTAGTTGCTTTATTCCAAAGCAACCTATCTTATTGAGTGCTATAAATAGAGGTGTGTAAGGACGAATACCGCAAGCATCAAGCATACGTGAAGGTCCTTTGGGAAGTGATCGTAAACTCTTTTCACTTCGGTGAATGCTTGTTGTGGTATAGTCATCCTCTATTAGGTAGCAGTTCCTCACGGGATTTACCTACGACTATAAAGACATCTCTTGAGAGTTGGGAAGCACAGGTAGGAGATTGAGACCTTAGTGGTTGAAATCGGATTAACCTGTAACCTTGGTAACCTGATTACGTTCTTGTTTATTCTACGGTCCTTCTCTTCTAATATATAAGGCCATTCAAGAACTGATACGTTACATACAAGGTTGAAAGGAACCAACGCACGGCTGCACTCGGTGTTGTAAGACCTAGTTAGCTCCAGTTGTATAAGTTTCTTAATTGATTCTTCGTGTAAAACTGAGGTAGAGACAAGTTGGGCATAGTTTACTCGGTTTACTTGTCAGCCCCCGCTTGTAAGTAGATTTTCGTACGACCTGGAGCAATCCGAAGGAAGTCACTTTGTGTATGTCAAACTGATAGAGGACAGTTCAAACATACAGTCGATAATTGAGGTTGCAAAGCCGGAATTGTTTACACAAGCCTTTAACAGCGGTTAAAGCAACTCCTAGGCCTGTAAAGGACGTCAGCTAGGGGAATCTAGAGACGTATGGAGCGCGACAGTAGCCAGTTCGCATGGAGGGTGGAATTGGTCTCTGCTACATCCCAGACCGAAGTCTTATAGTAGGCTAGTGTTTGTAGACAGTTTGTACTGTGCGGTGTTCAGTCTGGACGAGGTCCCGAGCAAAGTAGTTTAATAGGTAAAATCGGTCGATTAAATCGCGATTAATCGCGAATCGCTACTTGGCCGACATGATTCACAAAAAATCACCGATTCCGATTTTGGGTGATTTACTTAGGCCGATTTTATCGATTTTAGCCGATTTTCAATCAAAATGAGTCGCCGATTTCCTAGGGGCCTTTTTGGTATTTTATATAAGTAGGTTATAAAATTCGATTCACTAAAAGTTTTAGGTTTTTTTCGTTTCTCCTTTCTTCTTGAGTTTGATTTGGAGTGATTACATGTTTAAGTTAAATGTTGTTTTATTTTGTTTGAGCTTGGAACTTGTATTTTGAACTAATTTATTTATGTTGAGTTGAACTTATTTAGTTTTTAATTGTGTCTATGTTAAACTTATTTGATTTTAATAGTATTGTTTTCTATTATTAGTGTTATATGATCAAGTATAGGAGTTATATGTTATATAAATTTTAAATTGCAATCCGATTTTTCAAACCGATTTTTTCCGATTTCCTCCCCCGAAGTTTTCGCGAATCGCTCCAAGGGGTTCGACCGAGTCACCGATTTTACTGATTTAAACTACTTTGGTCCCGAGGTTTTTCTACAAGTTGTAGTTTCCTCGTTAAAAAAAATCTTTGGTGTCTTGTGTGCTTTACTTTCCGCATTATATTCTCTGATTATATAATTAAAGCAAACACAAGAAGTACGTTATTAATAAACCTGATCGTTGTCCTCAATCCATCCCTTGGATTTACCAAGACCCTGTCTTGCGTTGGACTGATCCTTGTGATCCAAACTCAGGTTAACGGATCTGGATATTGATTTTTGAGATTGTCCAGATCTGACCATAAGTCTCACGAGCCCAAACGAAAAGTTGGTTTTATTTCGGTACCCCTGCTTTTTCAAGACTAGGGATTGAATAAAAAAGAGTATCAAAAAGAAACTTAAAGAATTTGAGAAAGAATTAGTGTTTTTTTGAGTAGATCCATCGGTCGGAGATCGATAGATCTGAAAAAAATATTGCAGCGGCGGTAAGATCGTGAGAAAAGAAAGAGAAAA
>JAJJMA010292691.1:0-17659 GCA_023529015.1 Papaver nudicaule
AGAACAATTTTGTGTTAGTGTGTTAGTGTGTCAGTGAGAATGTTATTGTAAGTGTGCACGATTTGCATTGTCACATGCTCATGAGTTCAGATTCTTGTGTTATCTCTTGTCACGTAGTTGTGTATCTTGTAGCAATTGTAGATCAATAAGTATATATAATAACTTAAGTAACTCTCTAGGGATGCTTTCCTAACATGCTTGCGTTGTATTTTAGCTTGTATTCTTTACTCCACGGTGGACGTTCTTTGTTATAGACTGTCTCATCCATGAAACATGATCACAGCTTTAGAGCTCAGATGCCCCTTTACATGATGCATTTTTTTTTGCTCTTTTGTGCTTAATTATCTGTCCGCAAACATAACATACCTTGGTTTATCTGTGTAGACCTTCAGGGTGTCTGTGATTTTAAGTTATCCTCGTCCAAAATATTAGTTAATGCGCTTAGTTCAACTATATTCTGGAATTGGTTTTGGGATGAAGTGTACTGTATGACTAATTATTAGTACTGTCTTATCGAATTGTTGAGGTTCAATTAAAACATACTGTTTTGTTCATGAGTTACCTCTTAATTCTCTAGATAGATGATCTGTTTTGTTTTATGGAAGGAAGGTTGGATTTTGCTGACATTTTTTTTGTTTCTTTGTGGTTGTAGGTGGGAATTGCATTGTGGGTGGGTTGTCAACTGTGTTGGAGCATTAAACTACAAGCATTTCCTACAGTGTGGGTAAGTTATGTTTCCCCTTCGTCAAAATTTACTGACACATATACCTAATCTCCTAAAACTAAACACAGAAGTGTTTTGGGAATAGATGGTTCTTGGGAATCACTGCCAACTTGCAGACAATGTTATAGTTGGCTGTAATCTGTTTTGCAAGTGTACTCTGCTTGATCTTATGCATCTAGAAGCTGGTTTGAATTTCGTGTGTTATGTTGGATGATCACTTCATTATACTCTACTTTCAGTGTGCAAATCAGTTACCTATATAGTTTGAGAATCAGGAAAAGTTATAACTGGTTTTCTGTTTCTATTATCAGGGAACTACTGCATACAAAACAGAGACAAGAGGATACAAGCAAGCATTGATAAGCTGTGAGATAGAATTGAGCGGTTCCGAAGTTCTCACTTGTTGTACAGTTTCTGGTGATCTCTTACTTTTGCATAAGTTTTCTTACATGCATTTCTGCAAAATTGGGATTCTACCAGGGTGGAACAGAACTAGCTAATGTTTTGCTCATTTGTTAATTGACTGCAGAAACTGAAAAGGGAATATTTGAGGCCTTCTTAGAAGGACATATCGATTTTAAAAGTGTACCATGGCCTACAATATCTGAGTTTGCAAAGGATCTCTCTCATCACAAAGATGTTAACACAAGACCCTAAGAAACGAATTACAGCAAGCTGAGTCTTGGGTTAGTAACTTACTCTTGCAGTCTTGCCACATTTCATAATGGATGGAAAGTTTAGTTTTCGCTGAGTGGCTTATGCCCTGGAAAATTCTAACATCTTTTAGGTTGGTTTTTGACTGACTTCATTTGGGTTTTGTTGAATGTGTACTAGGTTTATGACATTGGTGCAACATTTGCACCGAAGCCATGAGGCAGAACTGACAATTAGTAAGAGATTGATGCTGATCTCAATTGGAATGGCAAGGTGTTGTAGCTGGACTTTGTACTACTGGTGGTGGATGCGTATGTAACTCAAATGTGATTAATGGCAAGGTGTTGTACCGTCGGTTAGGATCATAATACTTTCCTAGGTAGTCTGCTTGTTTGTGAAATGGTATTAAACCATATGAACAGTTTTCTTTGTTAAAGGTTATGAACATGAGTATTGTAAATGGTTTTGAACCACTTTTGAAATGAGAATCTTCAGATTTATGAATTGAATTGGAGCTTTTTTAAAATTTTAGTGAAATTCAGTTTCAGGTGACCAGAATCTGGCACATTCAGGTGACCGGAATCCTTCACTGTCATCTACCGGAAATGCACTTTCAGGTGACAGAACTGACACAGTTCCCGGTCACCTGTCTGACACATCCGGTGACGGCACTGACACATTTTCAGTTAACCGGATTAACAGTTTCAGGTCGCCGACTGTATGAGTAGAAAATCTGCATAGGTTCGTAAGACACCATATCCATCAGATCTACTCATACATACAGTAACTTCAAACAAGATTCAATGGCGCGAGGACCGTTAGAACAATACCGAAGGTAACGGAACAAAGGTGCAAGATATAAAAGTAAAGGCTAAATGTATAAAGATTTATATGTATTTCAATGTCGAGATTACATGGAATATAACCCTAAGGAACCAAAGGAGATACAGACCTAATCCCTCTCTTGCCGCTTAGGTTCTACCCAAAAAGAATCCAACCCTTACAAAGTTTTCCAAGCTCGCCTTATATAGGCCGAGCTTGGGTGGTTTACAGCTAATAAGACAAATGACTAAATCGTGGTGGTGTCAGTCCTTGTCGAGTAAGGCGGTTTATTCGCTGGCGCTCCGAGGTTGATTCTGGGCTTCGACCACTTGATATGGTCCGAATCCTTTCCTTCCGAGTCTTCACTTCGTTCGTGTGTGACCTCTTCTTCTTTGGGCTAGTCCGAGATTTCACTGCTGATCCTCTCGGAGTGGTTAGGCTTCTTGGATGGGAGACACGTGTTCCGAGGGGTTTTACCCCCTACAGTTTGCCTCTTTCCTTTCCTTGTATCGAAGATGCGAGGAAAGGAAATTTCTCTTTCTGCCATCTCCTTGTCAAGTATCCCCCCTGCTTGCCAGGTGCAAGTTTTTTGACACGTTCTCCTAGGCTCATGGCTTTTCACCTTCTGACCGGTAGCGCCGGTTTCTCTCCACTATTTAAGTTTCGGTTCTCCCTCTAAAAATCCTTTAGTATTTTTGTTTTCATCTTTCTTGGCGCCGACGTTCTTCTTCCGTGAAACCTCAATTTGTATCTTCATATCAGGTGAACTATCCGTTCCTTTCTTCTTGACCCATTGTTTTAATCTTCCCTTTCTTTCATAAAGTTGGTTTCTTTAGGATTTTCCCTTCTTCCCTCTCTTTATTTTCAAGTTGCCTCTGATATTTCCGTCCGCCGGCGATATTGCCTTTTCCTATATGTATTTTCTTTTTCCATGTCGTCTTTTTCCATGATTGAGGCCCTTTCTTTAAGGATAAATGGTGTGGATCCTGATGGAAGGGGCTTTCAAATTGAGTCCCTTGATTCTCCCAGATTGACTCCAGAACTGGTCAGGGAGTATCAATGTAGTGAGGACACACTTGTGGTGACGTTTCATCAGATAACTGCTGGGTTGCTTCTTCCTCTTTATCAGTCTTCTAATCCTTTGTTCCTTGAAATCCTTTGTTCTCTTCCTAAACCCCGAGGGGTGATGCAGCTCACTTGCAGCTCTATTTACCTTATCAATCAGTGGGTTCTTAATTCTGAGAATAATTCCCCTGCCGGGTCCACAACGAAGTTCTATTTTACTTCCAAGAACTTCTTTAGGCACTACGAGCCCTTTTTAACTTTAGACAATGAGTTAGCTCCTTGGGGGGGTTAGCTTTCGGATGGTGGAAGGCAGCGAGGATATCCTCCCCGAATCTTTGAAATATTCAATGGACGAAGACTGGTCTTCGGAGCCTATACTTCTCAGAGGTCCTATACTCCGAGGCTATAAGGACTCTGGCTGATTCTTTGTTCGGACCGAGTTTAATGCAGGTCATGAGTTTGAGACTCGACATCTGTTTTCTATTCATTTTTCTGACGAGGATAAGAGGTTATCTCGCTCATTTTCGGGAAAGGGCAAGGATGTCATTGCTGAGCCCTCGGGCAACCTAAAGCGTCCTCGATATAATGAGGAGACTATGCAGCAGGTAACAAATACTCTCTTTTCGTTCCTTTCTGAAGTATTCATACTTGCCACTATTTGTTTCCTGAAGAAGACGGATCCTTATCTGCAGGGACAGCCTTTAGGTGCCCTAAGCCTTAGTCGTTGTCTGATGAATTTTAACTACGGGGGAAATCCCGGAGTTTCACGACCGCTGAAAAAATCTGTTTTGCAAACGATTCTGAAAGGAGTTCAAACTGGTCGTCGCCAGGCTGCTGCAGTTCCTCCAAAGGAGACTACGAGTGCTGGCAAGGAAATATCGGCATCGAAGGAGACTGAAATGTTTATCAAGGAGGTGTATGCCACAAATCCTCTAAGTACCTCGCCTTCTATCGCCTGCGGTGCCACTGCCTCAGCTATAGTAGTTCCTTCAGCTGCGAGGGCGAATGCTTCTTCGGAGTTTGTTCTTTCGACTTCTTTCGCGCCGAAGGTTGCGTTTAGTGCCTATGCCTCAGCGATGGTAACTTCCATGAATGTTATTGGTGAGCTTTCTATTCTTTCCTCAGAGAAGATTGTTACGCCAGTGGACCTCCTTGTTCCCCGAGAGGATGGTTCGTATGTTGAGATGGATTCTTCCAAGGAACTCGTCGCCGGTTTTCCACAAAGTTCGATGTTTCCGCCTGCCCCGAGTTATGCTTGTAGATATAGGCAGTCTTATACTGCCGAGAGGTTTAAAGAGGTCTTGTTTGAAAATTATAACCCTAGCAAATTTACTACCGAGGTTTCAGCTTGTTTTGAAGCCTATGCCTCGGGTCCCGCAGAGCAGCCTTTAGATCCGGATTTCTGCAAGAAGCTTGGTGATCTCTTCGGAGGTGACTGTCCTCGTGCCGAATATAATCTTCGCCATCCTCCCTTGTCCTATGAGGAGAGTTTGTCCATTCTTCAGGCGGTGAGTTGTGCTTTTTCTTCCCATGCCAATGTCGCCGGAGCGTTTTGTTAATCTGTTTTCTTACTCTTTGCTGTTTTTTGCTAGGGCGATTACCATGCCTCTGGTCTCCTGGCTCATAACTTTGATCAAGCTGGTGAGACCGAGTATCATGACCGAGAGTTTTATCGGATGCAACAGGAGCTGGCTCAGGAGAAAGTTCGTAGTGCTGAGGCGAAAAGACATGCAATCGATATGTAAGTCCCCTGATTCTTTTGTTGTTTTTGGGTGCATTTTATTGTTGCAGTGTTGCTAAGAACAGGTTTGCTACTTGCTTTTGAAAAAAGGCGAGCTGGAAGAGCTCGAGAAAAAACTTCAGGAGGCCAGATTGGCTATTGATCGACTTCGAAATGGTCGACAATCGTCTCTGATTGCCTCAAGTAGCGAAGGCTATTGTAGCGATAGTGCTATGTTATTGGAAGAAAGGGATAGAGCTTTAGAAGATGTAAATTATTACAGGGCGAGGAGGCAAGAGGCTGAAAGTCTTTTCGTAAAAGAGAGAAAAAGAGGGGATCAAGCCGAGCGTCTTCTCGAAGAGATTAAAAATAAGAATACGTTGCTGTCCCGAGATAATCATTTTTTCCAACTAGATGTGACTCGACTGACGCAAGAGCGAGATGCAGCTCGCTCGGAGAGGTCGGTCAATGCCTCTGGTAGGGTTTTAATTGAAAGGTTAGAGGAGAAAATCAGAGATTTGAAGGTGCAGCTGTCTACACAGAAGAATGTTAATAAGGACTTGGTTACTGAAAATGATGTTCTAAAAAGGAGTTGTACTGATATATGCCGAGAACTTGCTTTGGCAAATAAGTCGAACGTCCAGACTGCTGCTCTTGTTGATGAGTACCGAATAAAATTAGCCAAAAGTGGGGCCATTGCTTCTGAGGATGTCAGAAAGAATGCCTCGGTGCCTCGCTTTACTAATCAGCAAGAGGTTGCTGAATATATGGTTTTTAAAGAAAGTAGGGAGCTAACCCCAAATTCTTTTTGCTTTCTTCGCATCCTTGGTTGAGTTTTGTCATCCTATTATTCTTATGTTTTGTGTTTCATATTTTCAGGTATCGAAGCTAATTTAAAGAAGCAGGTTGTTGACGCCGAGGCGGCGAGGGACGATGCCTCTAGTCAGCTGGTGACTGATCCGAAAGGAAGTTGGAGGCTGAAAGTAGGGTTAGGCAGTTGACTCAAGAACTATCCGAAGAACGCCAACGCCGCTCTGCTGATTCGGTTAGATTTTCTCAAGAGCTTGAACTCGAACGCAAGCGTCGTTCTGAAGAAGTGGCAAATCATGCTGAACTGCTATCCAAGGAACGGGAGCTTCGTCTTGAATGTCAGGCGAGTGTGAGGGGCCTGGTGATCGGTTTTGCCCTTGTGCACCATGAGTTAAGACATGGTCAAGCTGTAGAAGAACTTCTTTCCCGATCCGCTCTAACTACTGCCTTTGCCACCAGTATGGCCTGTCGAAAGCATGGTCGCTCCCTTTTCAGGACCATCGGTGTTGAACCTCCTACTTATGGCCCTATAGGAGCACGCGACTCGGATGTTGTTTCTCCTATTGATGAGTACCTACTCCCTCAGGAGGTTTATGTGGCCTTAGCTAGAGTTGAGCTTCGGAAGAGGGGCATACTGGAAAAGTTTTTGAAGGTGTCTAGTGGTGGTGATGACGATGATAATGCTAAAGGTGATGATTCAGGGAATCTTGGTGATGCTGCCGAAGGTACCCGTGATGGCCCGGGCGAATCCGTTCATGCTCCCGAGGATGATCCTCGTGATGGTGCCGATTGTCCAAAAGATAGCCTATAGCCTTTGACTTATGTACTTATGCTTTTCCTTTTTTAGCTGTGCCCGCGTCATTTGTTTATACACGCGTTTTTTGTTGTCACACCTCATGCGCTGCAGTTATATATATAAAGAAATTATTTTTCTATTGTTATGCCCCTCCTCAAGGATGCTTTTTGTTTGGAGGAGGTCCCTTGGCTGAGATTCACTTGTAAATGTAAGCGAATTAACTGCCTCGGGGTTCCATCTTCCTCTATAGGTAGATGTTAATCCCTTTTATCGTCCCCTCGGCGCCCGAAAACGTGAGGTCCTCGTGGCCGTTTGGTAGTGAGTACGAATGCATCGTCAGCTTTTGTAGCCTTGATTCAAAGTGCTCACCGCTAACGGGGTGTCTTGTGGGTAGAGGACCGTGCCATATAACTCGAATGTCCCTTACGATTTATATGGTCATCGGCTCTGTGCCTGCTATTCGAGGTCTTTATGTTTTTTGGCGATTTTTGCCTTTGGCATTACAGCCTGTTTGGCGTTTTTTTGCCTTTGGCGTTACAGCCTGTTTGGCGTTTTTTGCCTTTGGCGTTACAGCCTTTGTGATGGCTCTTGGCCAGGAGGTTTCTTACCTGCCCTGACAGGATCTGGAGTTTGATTCTGAAAGGAGTTGCGTCAATGAGTGTTATTTTTATTTATTAAATCTCTTCGAATACTGCTTACAAAAGAAATTATGTTCTCAAACTAGGTGTTTCATGTGCTTTCCCTCCACTGGGGTTTTTATCCTCTGGCCTTCGAGGTTGATCAAGCTATACGTGTCGTTGTCAAGTTGCCTTTCGATGACAAATGGTCCTGCCCAGAAGGGTTCTTGCTGGATGTTCTTGCCTTTGCTAGACTCGCCTAATTGTTTGCTCGGAGTCTGGAGGCTGCCTGCTGCCACGAGTAACTGTTCTCGGTTCTCGAGACACTGGCTCTCTTCGCTGTCGTCTTGTTTTTCGCTTAGCATTCCAGCTTCCGTGTCAGCTATGAATTTTTCAATGCTCTCGTCCGATATCCTTGGGTTCTTAGCTTGTTCCGAGCATTCCTTGCTACCTTCTTTTGCCTGAACATCTATTTCATGGCAAGCTCGAGCCTCGGTAGGATCACCTGGGATCTCCGCAATCCCTCTTGGGGTTGGGAACCTGATTCTTTGGTGCAAGGTGGACGCGACACCCATAATGCTGTGCAGCCATGGCTTTCCCACGATGGCGTTGTAAGGAGAGTCTTTGTCCACCACGCAAAATAAGGTTGGTTGCTTTTGGCTGCCAGCATGAATTGTGAGCATTAGCTCCCCCCCGAGGTGTTGATGGCTTTCCATTGAAACCGAATATGTTGTATGCCGAAGGTACCAAAGCGACTTTCTTACCCTTCATCTTGTCAAATGTTTGCCCGAATAGTATATCTACAGAACTCCCGGGGTCCACCAGTACTTTAGGCATGGCTATCTTTCCCATTTGAAGGGTGATGACCAAAGGGTCATTATGCATTCTTCCCTGATTGGGGATGTCTGCTGCTGAAAAGAACACGGGCTGCTTCTGCCACTCCTCTAAGCGATTCTTTGTGATCACACTGAGTATCTCTTTACCCTCCAAATCCCTTTTATGGATGCGACCTGTCTGGATTCCTTCTAGCCCCTTTGTATGAACAATGGAATTGCAAGCTCCGAAACTTGGAATATCCCTGTCGATTGTAATCACATAAGCTTCGTGCTTTGGCTCCTCCTTAAGTTGTGGTTGATTTGGGGGTGGTTTAGGTAGCTCTAGAAGGTGTTTGAATTGTTCTCTGGCTATAAAGAAATAAATCTGATTCTGCGCCGTAACGCAGTCCTCGGTGGTATGTCCGTAAAACTTGTGGAATTGACAGTATTCTCTTGAATTTTTCGTGTGTTTCAGCTGGTTTTCCCTACTTCGGGGATATTTGATCTCGCTGGCATATTCAGACTGCTCGATGATCCGAAGAGCATCTTCGATGGGCACACGGAGCTTTGGAAGTTTCCTATCGTGAAATACAAGAAATCCTGGTTTAACCGTCCCAAATTTTCTGTTTCCTTGTCCTTGTTGGCTATTGTTTCCTTCGGACTCTCTCCGAGGGTTGTCTCCTCGGTTATCATTGTACTTTCTGTTATCATGGTACTTGCCGTCACCGAATTTGCCTTCGTTCCCATAACGACCGTTATCATCTTGCCTTCCTAGCTTCGACAGGTCCCCGAATTGAGTGTTCATTGCTTGTCCTCGCTCTTCAAGCGATAAGTTGTTTATTGAGTGGACCTGCTTTAAGATTGTTTCCTTCCCCAAGGCTGCTTGCTCCTTGATTTCCTCCAAGGTAATTCGTTCCTTCTGGTATTTTCGAAGGTCTTGTAGCGTCTCGAGGTTCTTTGAGAAAAGTCTGTCATATAGAGGATGGTCTTTATCCAGAGCATTGAGGAATGCGCGTACTTTGTCTTTTTCCGTAGCTCAATTTCCCACCTCTACACACTGTTCGGTCCATCTACTCGTTAGACTTTTTGTCGACTCTCCTGGGCGTACCCTAATGCTGAATAGTTTCTCCACCCCATGCTTGGAGGAGTTGTTGTACAGAAAGTGCAGCATAAAAACTTTGGAAAGCTCCTCAAAGGATGTGATCGAGCCGGCTGCGAGATTATCATACCAGGCGAGAGCTACTCCTTTCAGGCTAGAGGGGAAATACTTGCAGAGCACTTCGTCTCTATTAGCGTAAGCCAAAAAGACTCGGAGATACATTTTGATATGCACGGTGGGGTCTCCTGAACCATCGAAAATGGAGGTGAAGGTGGGCTTTGTGCACTTTACTGGAATTGCCAACGAAAGGATTTCGGGGCTTAGTGGAGAGCGGTTAACATCATTCATGGCGTGAGTGAGTTTTATCCTGTCACTTGATTGGATTCGGTTGTCAAAAAGCTCTGCTCGGAGTGCCTTGATCTGATCCAACATTACTTGCTATAGGGCCTTTGCCTCGGCATCCTTCTTCGTTGGGTTACCTTCGCTGAATATCTGTATGCTCGCCTTCGTGTACGCTGGAGGCTCGGTCTTTTTGCTAGATACCGTGATTCCTTGACCTTTGCTGGCACCCTTGGTCTTGATGTTCGTTTTGGATACAGAGGGTTCCTTCGGCTGAGATACGTTGTTTGGGCGAGAGTGTCCCTCGCTGTCTCCTCTGTAGTTGGAAGCCGATTTTTCTGCCACTTTTTTGTTTGCCTCGGCCAGCTGCTTTTTTAGCTTTTTTATTTTCCATTTTTTCAAAATTAACTTTATAAATCTCGCAGCTCTCGCCGTATTTTATTCGGTAGGTTGGTGTTCGGGCATGTTATTGTCAGGATCAGACGCTTCGTCCTCTTCTTCGTCGTTTTCCCCATTTTCTTCTTGTATTTGCTGTTGGTGTGGTTCTTTAGCCTCTGGAAATCCTTATTCCTCGGGGCCTAAGTCTTCTACATACACTTCGTTCTCGTTTACTGGTTCCCTGTGTTGGACTGTGCTAGCCGCCACCTCGGGGGATAACCCTTTACTTGTCGAGAATCTAGTGTAATGTTGTCTTGATGATCCGGTCCCTTGCTTCGAGGATCCTACTCGCTGCTTCGGAGCCTGGTCTGATTTTGAAGCCATCCTGGTTATGACCTGTAAGAAAACAAAAAACCCGTGAGGTCCAAGGCGGCTAGCGCAGTGTACTTTGTCGGTCATGTAAGTCTGTACACTGCAACGGATTTTTCAGACGAATTTTTAATATAAGTCGTATTTGCCCTTTTTAGGTATATCCTTAACTACTTATTTTCTCTTTTAGCTCAAATCATCTTCCTCATCAGTTTCTCTTATGGAAATTCATCCCCAAATATAGAAGGAATTTAAAAAACCCTAAAATGAATTTTCACAAATATTTTTCCGTAATCGTTTCTCCCAAGGCTAGAATCCTCTGTTAAGTATTTAAAGCGAGAAGGAACTGCCCCTTTTAGAAATCGGTTTTACCATACCAAGGTTTTGAAACTCTTTAATGGATGATTTTATCACCTGATGTTGTGCTCAGAAAACTCTTAAACATGCTAAAGCCTTTAAGGTTCTTTTAGATGCTTAAGGTACAGGAGCTTCTTTTGAGAAAACAAGCCTTTGAAAATCTTTTGAAAGGATAAGAAAAATATGCTAAAAATTTGAAAACCCGAAAAATCACAGGCAAACCCTAAGTTGTTTTAATCATCCCTGTTTCTAGCGCCAAACTGTACGAGTAGAAAATCTGCATAGGTTCGTAAGACACCATATCCATCAGATCTACTCATACATACAGTAACTTCAAACAAGATTCAATGGCGCGAGGACCATTAGAACAATACCGAAGGTAACGGAACAGTAATCAAAGGTGCAAGATATAAAAGCAAAGGCTAAATGTATAAAGATTTATATGTATGTCAATGTCGAGATTACATGGAATATAACCCTAAGGAACCAGAGGGGATACAGACCTAATCCCTCTCCTACCGCTTAGGTTCTACCCAAAAAGAATCCAACCCTTACAAAGTTTTCCAAGCTCGCCTTATATAGGCCGAGCTTGGGTGGTTTACATCTAATAAGACAAAGGACTAAATCGTGGTGGTGTCAGTCCTTGTCGAGTAAGGCGGTTTATTCGCTGGCGCTCCGAGGTTGACTCTGGGGCTTCGGCCCCTTGATATGGTCCGAATCCTTTCCTTCCGAGTCTTCACTTCGTTCGTGTGTGACCTCTTCTTCTTTGGGCTAGTCCGAGATTTCACTGCTGATCCTCTCGGAGTGGTTAGGCTTCTTGGATGCGAGACACGTGTTCCGAGGGGTTTTGCCCCCTACACCGACGGTGACACGTGTTGTTCAATTTATTGATTTGCTTTGAGACACATGTCGTCCATTTATTGGTTTGTTTGATGACATGTGTCATCCATTTATTGGTTAACTTGCAGACACGTGTCTTCCGTTAATTTGTTAGCTTGCTGACACGTGTGGTCCGTTTATTGGCCTGCTGGTCGACACATGTCGTCCATTTGTTGGATAGCTCTCCGACATGTGTCGTTAATTGGTTGGTCAGCTCGCTGACACGTGTCTTGCATTGTTGGCAGGCGCTGCCACGTATGTCGCCAGCTCGGTCACACATGTCGGTTCAAGGTAAATTGAAAGAAGTGTTGCTCAATTAAAACAACACAACCATTGTGTTGTTTTAATTAATTAAAACAACTATAATAGAGTGCTGCTAACACTCCCCAGCACATTTGCAACATAGGATTCTTAACACTGTATTTGTGTTGCAATAAATCAGCCTGAATTTTTAGCGCACTTATAGTATGTTGGAAAACCCCCCCAAATGGTGTAGTGATTAGGATTTCCAGTAAGGGCGTGAAAGAGGTCAAGAATTGTTACCCGGAAATCAGTTTTGGTTTGACCAGACCAACAACCCCATCTATGGATATGGCGATGAAAGCATTTGTAAGTTGAATATCTTCATCAGTAGTGAAATTCCTAACGATTTGGGATTTGAGAGACAAATTGAGAAAGAAGGAGAGAATCAACTAAAATGAGATTGATTGGGATGAAAATTAAGTTGTGAGGATGGGTTGGTTTTATAGTTGAAAAACCCAACGGATCTAATTTTTACCGTTGTGAAATGGACGGCCGGGAATGTTTTTACCGTTGTAAAATGGAGGATTCGAATGGAGTGTGTGAGAAGTGTAACAAAAAAGTAAAGTCAAACAAGTATTTAAATCTTGGCGGTTTCTTAGAACCACAGACAGAAACATACGGTTTCTTAGAATCCGCAGCGGCTTCTTAGAAACCGTTTCATGCGGTTTCTTGGTAATCGATGAGTAAAGTATGTCTACAAGAGGTAAATAATCTGTACCTCTAGAATAATTCCCCACAATGTGAGGAATTTCTCTACATGTGAGAATTTTTGAGCACCATAGTGCTTGCTCTAAGAATCAATTGTAGTGAATCAATTCTATTCTATTAAGAAAGAATCAATTCTATTTTGTCACAAAAATTATAGAGAATAAATGGAAATTAAGCTTGGATTATTTGGATTATTTGTCATAATTAAGTTGGACAATGTCGCAATCCTATTGGATTGGTACGTTTGGCTCATCTAGTTTTTGGCACATATGATACGCTCCATTTGGATAGATCCATCGAAATAAACACGAAAATGATGAATGAACATGATTTACGTCTTAATAGTAAAGGCATATTTGAAAGTGACTAAATTAAATACAACCCACACTTTAAATAAATACAACTGAAATTTCACTTTTATAATTTTTCAACTTTTATATTTTGGATGCTAACTTGTGCATGGGTGGACAAATTAACAAGACCCATTTTAAAAATATAAAAGTTGAAAAATTATAAAAATCAAATTCCGATTGTATTTATTCAAAGTGTGGGTTATATTAATTTACAACCTAATAAAGAAGCCTGGTTTATTTGGGGGCGAGCCCAAATTTAATAGGGGCGAAGGCTAATCCAAAATAGGGTTACAATGAAGTAAAAAGGTCATCCATATGAAATATATTTTTTTAAATACAAAACAACCTTTGATTAGTCGAAATTAATGATATGATTAGTTGTTAACTAAATTTGATTAGCAAAATTTTGGAGGGAAAATTAGTGATAAATGATTATGTTTAGGATAAAAATTTGTATGATTATTATTGTTGAGAGAGAGAGGAAAGTGAAGAAAAAGAAGGAGGTTTTTGAGGGAGGGAAAAAAGTGAGTGTTCATAAAAAATGGGTGATTTGGGAACTCAAATCGATGTGGGTGAAGCTTCAAACGGTAGAGATCAACCTCAAGCTAGTCTCATCACGAAAGAAATGAAAATGGTGATGTTGCATGATCCAAGAATTTTAAATGATGAAGAACGAAATGCTCTTGCTTATGAAGATCCTATGGAGGGAAAAGAAGACCAAGAACACTCACATGATGAATCCGCAGATGAAGACAATGAGGTATGCTTTCTAAAATGACATTTTCGTGTGTTGAATCAATGGGAATGCAAGAACTATTGAAACCCAGGACGAACAATCGTCAAGCAATATGTCCAAAATTTGACGATATTCATGAAATCGTCACGCAACACATGACGAGCTTGCCGAGTCTGTGTCAAAACACACTCAGAGATCATAACTCGTCATGGTGCAGCAATAACCTTGACGAGTTTTTAGCATGGGAAAGAGAACGTACTATTTTCTTCGGTAAGTCGGCGAGGTTTTAGGTAAAATATTGACGATTCTGGGTAAGAGAAATCCATTAATCTGGTTGAAAAACTCAGTAACTCGTCAAGGTGGTCGTAGAACATATGACGACACAACTCTACTTATGACTAAATCGTCATGCAGATATCAAAACTATGACGATTTTTTCTGTTACATTTCCAACAATTGTTTGGTTTGCAGGACTCTGGTGATGACGATGGAGTGATAATCCGTCACATCCATCACCACGGTTTCAAAGGAGCTAACCAAAAAAGAAGTAATTGCCCATGGGATGCGGATGAGGATATGGATCTTGTGAAGAGCTTCATTCCTATCTATCATGAACGACCCAAAGAAAAATATTCAATGTTTTGGAAGAGAGTGAAGCAAAAGTACAAAGGACGCACCTCGAATACTAGACGTCGCAATTCGGTTCAGTTGGCTAATAGATTCACCCACATAAAGTCGCATATCCATGAGCATTATATAGTCCTTAATATGGTCCAAGAGACACAGGAGGACGGTGATAGGCCGATTGACGTGGAGAGTAGCTCAACATGCTTTCGGGATACTATTTCATCACTATATATACACATGCACACTAACTTAATTTGTGCTAATTACAGCTCAGAGAATTTGTTTACGTTTGGGATGAGCGTAATGGCGATGGAGAGTACTGGTATAAGGATCACAATACAAAGCTAAAGAAAAAAGCTCCTAAGTTCGTTAAGGGAGTGTTATTTGATGATGAAGACTTGGCTTACTAGCTTATTATGTAATCGTTGTTAACCACTTTTTGAATACTAGAGAGGGTAATATGTTTTGTGAATTGTGCTTTTGAAGTGAGCTCCCTTGTATCCCAACATTTTGCGGGTTTTGAACCTATATGGTAAATCGACATGGTTTATGCCTAAACTGTGCCGACACTGAAGATAATATGTATACACTGAAATTGTGAACTTATCGTCATGGTTTCATATACTACCGTGACGACTTAGTTTGTAATTTTCAAAAAAATTGACCGTTGGGGTCTTGTTCTATAAAAAGAAACCCATCTCCAACACAACTTACCTCAAACTTCTCTTCTTCTCATTGTTCCAAAATACCAAAACAAGTTTCTTGTTTATTTGAAGGTGACAAATGGCCGGATATGGTGATGGAGTATAGGAAGAGAGCGAGGATGTAGAGCTTGTCAAATCATTCGTTAGGGCATTCATTGAAAGACCATATGAAATGTACTCTATGTTTTGGAAGAGGGTTAAGGAATTCTTAGAACAACACTACGACAATTATAACCGGCGCAAATGGACACATCTTGCTTTCCGCTTCGAACGTATCAAAAGGGATATCGTCGGGTATAAAAAGATTATGGAAATCGTTAACGAACACTACCCTCAATCTTCTCGCAAATTCAAGGTGAGTAGTTATCTAGTTTCTTAAAATTTACTAACGAAATTTTGTATATGTTAATCTAACATGTCATTTATTCACCTCTAGAAAGAAAGAATCAATGCCCTATGGAAAATTCGTAATGGTGAACGTGCGTGGATGTTCGGGAAGTGTTTGAAAGTGTTAAATAAACGTGCTCCAAGGTTCATGTCCGATTATATTATGTACGAATTTAGCGACGACGCGTACTAGGTGGTGTTCTTTAGAAAAGAAATGATGTAATGTGCTTTTCCTACTAGAAATGTAATGTGGTTTTCTACCTTTTATGTTAATGAAATGAACCTTCTTGTGAAAATCGTCATGAAAATTACATACGTAATGCTAAATAATCAAGGAAACACCAAATTTTATAAACAATCGTACTGCTTTTGACCAGAATCGTACTGCTTTTTAATTTTAGCTTGACGATTTCTGAATTAGAAAACGGAAATCGTCAAGTTAGCCCACCATACCATGACGATATAGGATCTCCAAAAAAATAGTCCCTGTCCAAATTTTAAGGAAAATCGTAATGGTTTTAGGCAAAATGCGTGACGATAATCAACATCATCACCACCGTCATGATGGTTGCCACCGGGCTCGGGGATAGAAGAAGGAGTGGGACACGGCATTTAGGAAAAAGCCGCTACATCTTGTGTGGTAAGACCACGAAAACTTCCCGCTCCCAAATACTTATCTCTGCGAGGATTTGATGGGGGAGTCTTAAGGGGGAGTTTGATCTTCTTCATCTCTTTCAGCCTAACAACACAAAGATTAAAAACATTTATTAACATCAAACTCGTCAAGGTTATACAGCATACTACGACGATTTAAAAATTTATGAAGCAAATCGTCTAGCTTTTGGGAAATACTTGACGATTCACAAGTGAAACAGAAATTCTCGTCCAGGTTTGATGCCCAAAAGCATGACGAGTTTTCCTAAAATTGGGACAGTGAGCATGTTTTGGGAGGAGCAAAATCGTCAAGGTATTCCATCCTATCTTGACGACCTAAATTCACCTTATTCCACCAATTTTTTCCCAAGGTTCGAATCGTCAAGAAAATAACACTAACTATGACGAGTGAAGCCGAAATGCAAAACCATATCGTCAAGCTAATCCAAAAAGCTTTCTGATTTTTGACAAAATTTGGACAGTGAGCATGTTTTGGGAGGATCAAAATCGTCAAGGTATTCCAGCATATCTTGACAACCTGAATTCACCTTATTCCACCAATTTTTCCCAAGGTTCGAATCATCAAGAAAATAACACTAACTATGACGAGTGTATCCGAAATGCAAAACCATATCGTCAAGCTAATCCAAAAAAGCTTTCCGATTTTTGGCAAAATTTGGACAGTGAGCATGTTTTGAGAGGACCTAACTCGTCATGCTTTTCACACATTACTTGACGATTTCATGTGTACCCTTCTTCTCCAAAAATTCACAAGGCTCAAATCGTCAAGGAAACGATGAATACTATGACGAGAGTTTGCATGCTTAGGAAAACACCTAAGTTGCAGAAGATTTCTCGTCAAGCTTTTTGGGATAACCTTGACGAGTGTTCTTTAGTTTTTTTCTGAAACTGCAAACTCATCAAGCTCTATGGCACAAGCTTGACAAGTTTTCTACTGTGAGTGCGAAAATTTTGTGTCTTACTCCCTAAAATCCATCGAAACATAATAAAAGTTACGTAAGGGGTGATTCAAGTAACTTACCTTCTCAATCTTGCCATTTCTTCCTCGTTTTTATCCCGTTCTTCCGGTTCTTCTTCAACAATTTCTTTTTCGGTTGAGGTGGATTTTGAAATTGTTTTTTCAATCGATTTCCCCTTCAAACAAATGAGGAGTTTTGGTTTTTCTTTGGTCATCTTTGTAGCGTATTGAAGAATTGAATCGGCGATGAAAAAACTCGAATCGTCGATTACCACGATTAATTGAATTCAAAAAAAAAATTAGGTCGTCAAGGTTTTTGTGTTTGGAAGGGTGGGTTTTTGTTTGTTGTGAAGGATAAGTAGTAGAGGAGAGTATTAGAGGTTTTTGATTTTTGAATTTTAATTTTTGATTAAGATTAATATGCTATTTAAAATTAAGTATCAGAGACATTTTAGTATTTGCACACAGTTTTAGCACCCCTTATAAACTGAGGTGGGATATTTGAAGTAGTGCTCGCCCCTATTAAATTTGGGCTCGCCCCCAAATTTGTCGGGTAAAGAAGATAACCTTCTTCTCAATTTGGAAATAATTTAGGGATAATTTTGAAAATCACTTGGTCTCTCTTAATATTTTGACTTTTTCAATTGGGACTGAAATGAAAATAATAGCGAAAAAATGAATTATTGTATTTATTTAAACAATTTATTTCTCGATTTAAAAAATAAATAAATTGGAATGTGATTTTGTGCACAATCTTGCAAAAA
>JAJJMA010292695.1:0-12866 GCA_023529015.1 Papaver nudicaule
GAACAACTCTACTCAGGGCAGCCAAGCATCAGTCCAGAGGCACTACCAGCTAAAGGCGTCGCGTTATTACCAATCTCTGCAGGCCGCTAAGGGGCAACCCTGATCTTAATTGAAAATCAGACGAAGACTTTTATTTTTTAGATCTGGTGTGTCTGAAATAGAGAGAGATGCAGAGCAGGGGAGTAATGGAAGAAAGGGAAATTGAGGAGATGGCCAACCACGGTTCGAGCTCAGGAACGCAGGGATTATGCAGGCAGTTTAGGTTCATACACAGGGGACGGATTAAAAGCCAGCAAGAAACTCTAAGAAGAACAGGAAAACTGCCACTTCTGTTGATGCAATCAACCATGGTTTGTGTGGTGTTTATCAGGAGATTACAGGGGACTTGAAGACAAGAAAGAAATAGAGAATGGGTACTAGTTCGATTGGAAGAAGCTATTGGGTTGATTATGTACAGAGATAAAGAAAGAAGAGGTCATTGCTGCTGTCGGAATTGTTACTGGTGGAATGGATAAAAAGAAGAAATTGGAGGCACAGTTGAGCTCAGAAGATGATTTTGCAACTTGGGTGATTGATAATTTTTATGGGAAATGTTGTTTGTTGTTTGAGTAATGAAGAATTGAACATCTGTGTGTGTGTGTGTTGAAGATTGCCTGTCGGTTTTGAATATCCGACAGAGCTAAGAAAGTTGGTGCGTATGCAGTTTGCACGTGTGAGGGTGTTGCAGGACTTTAGTCACACAAATCCGACAGGGTTCTTATGACTGGGCTTCGGGTGTGTAATGTTTCTAGCCCAAGAATGGTGTAATGGGTCAGCTAGGCTACGAGTTGGACTTGGTTTAGGGAAATCAGGTTTTGTTTTAGGTTGGAATGTGAATAAATAGACAGAACTTTCACATGACTTTTTTTTTTATCACGCACAGTTTTGAAGGGTTTTCTGGCACGTTTCCCGAGGAAGACGAAAGCTAGGTTTTGGGCACGATTTTCGAGGTGGAACCTTGGGAGAAAGATTGGAGCTTTGCACAAAGGGTTTTTTTATGCTTTTAATTATTTTCTTATTATTTTCTATGAATTTCAATAAGAACATGAGTAGCTAAATTCTTTTTATTGGTTGAGGATGTAGTCTAAAATTGCAAGACATGTTATTTGATTAATTATGGAATTGAAAACTTATTCTTTTCATCATCGATATTATTCTACTATGTGGTTGAGTGTGATTGATGTATTACACTAAGGTTGAATGTCTTTTGATTCAAGTGGCCAATTGAGTTAGATTATGTTTATACCTATTGCTAGAATTAGGTTTGGAGATACAAAATAGTTGAAGAACCTATTCATAAGTAGCACGATATGATTATTGAGGTGGTGATAGCTTCGAGAGTCATATGTAGGATATTACCTTTGTTGAATGAGCCATTCATGGTGGTTTATTGCATTGATTAGCCTATTTCACAAAACTTAATGCTCTTAGAGAGTTGAACTCGATTACTCGATGTGTCGAGTTATTCTCTACGTAGTATTCACACATTCATCGTTATGGTGTGTGATGACATTAGGAAATTTCAGAATATTTTCGCGAGATGTATTCGAGGGCTTTTGATGATGATAGAATTTTTGATACTCCATATATTATTCATATGCATGTTGAGCAATTGAAGATGAACCCTTAACCAATATTCTCCACTCTTAATTACTTTCAATTATTATTTGCGTCTTATTTACTTGCTTTTATTTTATTTACTTTTAGTATTAAAACAACAAACATCCCCCCCTTGGTTACTTTAGGATTCAAATATTGAAATAACAACCATTACCTCTTCGTGGACGAACTTGTTCTTACCTCTATATTACATTATTATATATTGTGAAGGTTTAGGACTTAAGTATATTTGTGTGAATTCGACACGCATCATGCCCTCACCCCAAGCAAAGAGGAAAGTATGAAATAACGAGATCCAGCGCGTCACTAGTTTATGTAGATCGATGTTGCTTCGCCTACAAGAACGACTGCTCGACGCCTTAATAGCGTTGAAAATGCCAAGATCTCTGAGGATACTGTTAGGAACGCTAATATCGCCAATCGTCCCGCTGTCTCTGCGGCACTGGGTTCTCCTGTTGCGAGTGTGGTTCAAGATTCCGCAGCGCTGCCTATGTTTTGTCGCGTTTTTGATCGTTCGCATATTGGTTTTGAGGGCGTTTCCTTCGAGCTGGTGCATGGATTTTGGGTTCCTTCAGTTTATGCAGACACTTATACCAAAATCCTGAGGCGCCACGGTCATCTCGTCCCCACGCAAATGGCATCTTTCCTCGGCATAGGAGCGCAAGTGAAGATGGTCGGGGATTTGTTGGAAGTGGTGGCTGGTCTTGCTAACGCGAACACGGATCCTCCCTCAGAGGAAAAGATGGCAGCGTGGGAAGAGACTCTCTCCACAGCTGAACTTATGCGGCTTAACATCATTTGGTTGCTGGACTTGTTGAAGAAAGTGAAAACCAAGCATGATCCAAGGACCTTGAATCTATCCTCTCAAATTGAGCAACTGGTGAAAGAAAAGACGCGTCTGGAGGCCGACGTTGTGACCAAAAGGGATGATCAACGGAGAATTGCTACGGAGTTCAGTACTGCTACTGATGTGGTGGCCACGACGGAAAAGGATGTTGAACGAGTTAGCCTTGAGCTAGAGGCTAAGCAGAGAGAGTTGAATGAGCTTGCAGATTTATGAATTTTTCTTTTGCCCCCTCCCCTTTTTTTATGCTTGATTGAGATTTTGTTAGTTTATTGCTATTTTCTGTCCCCCCCCCCCTTTTTTTTTTTGAGTGGAAGGATATTAATTGTTGTTTTAATTAGGAAACATTGGGTTTTGTGCTAGGTTTAGTTAATGATATATATATAGCTATGGTGTTTATTTGTTGTGTTGTGGTTTGTCCTCGAGTGTTATTTTTGTGCAGGGAGCTAGGCGAGCATGAAGATGTTATCCCGTGAAGAGATTGCCACTGATATCCGCGCATTGCGCAAGGCCAGCTTTGTTATGGGAGTGGTCCTTGCTTATTTTGAAAAATTGTCGGATGACTCGTGTATTGAATTTGCTGAAGTGAATTCCTTGGCGGAGGAGCTGAGGTTGTCTGGGCACGAGGCCGATGAAATTATATTAGCGCGCCTTCGTGTTTGTAGAGCTCGTCGGGTGTTTTCTACTTTGAGCATGTATGACATTTCCCGCGCCCTTCGTGCGATAGATCTCTCTATAGATCGTGCTTTTGTGTTGTTTCGTACTTTTCGATGTCGAAGTATCTAGAAGATGTTTTTCTTTTGACAAGTGGCCTTGTGTCTGTTTGATATCTGTGTAATAATAAATGCGGCTATTAAATGTGAGTGATGGGATGTGTGTATATATATGTTCTATTGTTGTTCTTGCTTTTATCCTGATTGTGTTTTCCTTTATTCTATCGAAAGAATTGCTTTTCGTTTACGCGGCTATTTTATTTCCTTAACTTCAACTCCCTCTGTGTCTACCCCGCTAGACCTTGAGCGCAAAATTGGTCGACTAGAGTTGGTTAAGGAGGAAGCGGAGTTGTTGGTAACTCATCGGCGAGAGGATTATGAAGCTCTTCAGCAGGTTTGGAACGAGCACCATGAAGAATGGGAAGCCGCGTGTGCTGCTGGGGTTTCTCCTGGTGTCTATTTTGGCTCTAATAATGAGGTAGGGCTTCGCCAACAGATGGATAGGACTCATAGTCGGCGTACCGTTGCCCTCAGTAGCCTTCTTGAAGCCGAGCGGTTTTTCAGAGATATTGATGAGGAGCTAGATTGGTGCAGGCGCGCCCTTGCTATGGGTGTTATTATGCCTTTAGTTTAGTCCATCATTTTATGTAGATGCCGTATGGCTGTTTTCTGAATTGAAATGACTTTTCTTTTGAACACGTGTCATGCATGCCTAGGGCGGCTTCTTTATGTATTAAATGCATCAAACTCGCTAGTATAAAATACTTTCATTTCCCATATTTAGTTTCAAGTAGCAAGATGGCTTCTGCAGATGGCCTATGGGTGTTGGCATTACCTGTTATTCCCGGTGCTTTGGCCCGTGCTGAACTAGAGAAAGAAGCAAAACGCTTACGCGGTGTTCTTTATGAAGCGGAGAGTTATCTACACGCGCATGAGCAACATTGCAAGCATATGCGCGCTGCCATCACTTATCAGCGTGAAACAATGAGTTTGATCCGTCGCGCGAATGCGAATTCCGATTTAGGGGATAAAGCGTGTTGCCGCTATGATGATTTCCTTCAACAACTTGCGAAAGAAGAAGATTATGTGCAATACGCGAAGGAGACTGTCGACTTCATAGCCCAGCGCGTTGCTGAATGTGGAGCGGAGATGGCTAAGTTATACAATGTTTGATATTTTACTTTTTAGGCTTTTCAGGCTTGTAAAAATGCGCTCTTGTAGTGGGTCATTCTCTAGTTGATCAAGTATGTGAAGTGGGATTTTGTTAATATATTGATAACGCGCTTTTATTTAAATAGGGTATATTTCATCCAGTTTATCGAATATGTAGGGTGGGATTTGTGAAAAGAAAGTGCCCGCGTTACGATTTAGCTTGAGTATTAAGAGGCAGCGTGTTCAGTGCGCTCCTGAGGCAGCGTGTCCAGTGCGCTCCTTAAGGGTTTTCAGTGCCCAATCGACCAGGGTTATCAGTGCCCTTGTGTTAAATCGATTTGTGTAGCTGAAAGGCAGCATGTTCAGTGCGCTCCTGAGGCAGCATGTTCAGTGCGCTCCTTAAGGGTTTTCGGTGCCCAATCGACCAGGGTTATCAGTGCCCTTGTGTTAAATCGACTTGTATTTGAAAGGCAGTGTGTTCAGTGCGCTCCTTGAGGGTTTTCAGTGCCCTGGTGATAAATAGTAATAATAATCTAAACAAAAAAGATGGATCGTGTTTTGAAGACGCTCCTTTATTTTATTAATGGGCCGAGCGAAGTATCATGCTCGTGTAGTTTTTTTTTTTTTTTGTATAACAGGGGAAAAAAAGAAAAATAAAGCTATCGTTACCATCGCCAGAATTTTCGTTCAAGCGTAATACAATTTGATCCATTTACCATTTATTGGAGTGTCAATCTCCTTTCCGCTCATATGATTGAGATAATAATAACCACTTTCTGCGACTTTCCTCACGATATAAGGTCCGCGCCATTTTGCTGCAAATTTTTCGGCTTTGGCCTTTCTCTGCACATGTTTTGCAATCTTTAACACAATGTCTCCGACCTTGAAGTTACGCGGTATCACCTTCTTGTTGTAATAGCGCGCCTTAGTGTCCCTGTAAGTTTCGGCAAAGCGCTCTGTCTTAGCCCTTCGCTCTGCTAGTGCGTCAATTCTGTTCACATTGTCTGGCTCAGCGTGACTTTCCATGGCCACTCTAGCGGATGGTACTGCGACTTCAGCTGGTAGGATACTCGTCAGGGTAATATATTTAGTAGGTTACTCGTAAGGCAATATATTGTTGTTAAGGAAATACCGCAAAATATCGAGCATGTTACTCGTAAGGGTAATATTGTCGTCAACGAGTACCGCAAAAATTCGTTAGGGTAATATATTGAGTAGGTTACACACAAGGGTAATAATGTCATTAATGAACACTAAAAAATACTCGTATCGAATAGGTTACTCGTAAGGGCAAACTGATCCATCATTATAGTACCCCACCCACACGACACATCCCTTCCCATGTAACCGTACAAACCGATCCATTATTTTATTTTATTTTGAAGAGAAAAGATAAAGCCTGCATTTTATATATGTAGTAGAGTGTTACAAAGATGGCTAAGATACATCAAAAAAAGGACAAGAACAATGGAGTTTGTTTTGGTACACCCGAAACAATGGAGTTTGTTTTCGGATCCTGTGGTGGGTTTTCTTGAGCTCCACATTCAGTTCGAATGGATAATGGATTTTTTTTTGGTACAACCGAATCCGCCTGATTTGTACGTGTGTCTGTTGTCGTATCCTCTCTAATCTTAACACGTGCAAGGTTATCGACAACTTTGTCAGCAGAGCCAGACGTGTCAGGAGCAACAGAATCAGGAGATCTTGGTTTTGGCTGGATTATGTCGAAAACGTCCACGTTTGGTGGGTCATTATGGATAAGAGTTGGCTGCCCCATAGCCCCCGATCCAGAAGACTCAGATCGGTACTTCATTAATATCAGGTGGTTGGCGGGAAGTACTCATAATAGAATAGCGCAAAGGTGGTAGTAATAAAGATGGAAAATCTGTTGGATTTGGATATGATAAAATCGTGAGAAAGTTAGGATCAACAGAAAGTTGTTGGAAAGTTTGAGATGATGGAGGATAAGTGATGTTATTAATAGAGGATATAAGATTGTCGTAACTCACTTTGTAATCATCGAAAGTTTGAATTGAAGAGCAATGATTACGGATACCTCAAAGATGTATAAAGAGATGCGTATGCATCCAGAACATGATTTTGTCAGGAGGAGCATCAGAGAAGCGGGGAAAATGATGAAAATTAAGAGAGAAACTAGGAAATAGACAGAAGCAACAGAAGAAAAACAACAAGTGTAATTTGAGCTCCATGCAGCCGCAAAACCCACCCAGCAAACCCATCGAAAGAGGAATAAAAGAAACCCTAGTAATAGAGTAGGTAGAAGCGTGATGTTAATGGGATAATATCCTGAATAGATATAGGTTAGGGTAGATATATAATAGTATATTATGATGTTGAGGCATCTGAATCTAGGCCATCTGGGAAACAAACATGCTGAAGAAGATGAATCAGAGCTAGAAAGGTCTTGAAAAAAAAAATTGTTTAGTGGGGAATCGGTGAGATTTTTGTTAACTCCGTATTTGATGGTGAGATTTGGGTTAACTCCGTATTTGATGTTTTCGCCCGATTCACAGAGCTCTTCAAGTACCGATCCATTATTTGATGTTGTAAACTCCGTATTTGCAAGAAAATAGCCTGGCAAACCAGTTGTCCCGCCACCTGGCCATGCAAACTCTCTTTTTTTTGACACATCCCTAGGAACTGCCCTAATTGACTAGTAAAATTCCTAAAATTTAGCTCACAAAGGATCAAACGTCATTTAATAATTGTTTTTATCCCGATTTAAAAGGATATATTGATAAGGAATGCATTTTCTGGAATATATACAATGCTGCAAGTCCCTAAAAAAAAGCAAGCAAAAAAAGCCACAGTTTAACCATTGTTCCCCATCGAAACAAATCAAACTGCCCAAAAAAAAATAACAAGCAAACAAATCTCCGTTTCGAATCAGGGTTGTAAAGAAATCATGAATTTCATGGACTGAATTGTTTTTCATTTTTACGGTTCGTTTCGCATATTAAATCGTGAATTATAGAACGCTTTATCTTAATATGGGTTTTATGTAAATAACACTTATGTTATGTATGTAAAGTCCATTACATGTTCAGCCAAAATATTTTCCATTACATGTTAACCAAAATCCATTGCATGTACATCAATTCAGTAAACCAAAATACTTCCCATTACAATATAGTACTTTCCTCCGACTCCTGTTCAAGCCCAAAAAAAAAAAACAGAAAACCCAAACACTTAACATTCCCCATTTTTACAGAACCAGAACAAAAAATATACACAAACCCAAATTGCCGAACAGAAAAAAACCATTTCTTCTTCCAAAAAAAAAACCCTTTTCATTTTCAAAAAAAAAAAAAAAAACCTTCCCTTTCTCCCTCGATTTAAACTCTGTGATGTACTTTGATGCAAGCTATTTCTTTAAAATAGCAATTAATCAAAACATGGATGCTCAATATATACATCTGTTCCAATAGAGCTTAAATTAAAGATGGAAATAGGAAAGGTTTTATACCTGATCATCAATCTAAACCAAAATGAGACAAAGAATCGTCTGAGCCCTCATCTCCATCTCCATTATCGTCCATTTGATCGCCATTCCAATCATCTCTAGAACTTCTCTCTTCCTCTGCATCACTCATATCTTGATCACCCTCAGAATCAGCACTAGAACTCTCAGCTTCCGCAGAATCATCACCATAACCATCTTCATCTGAATGAGTCCCATCTTTATCGTTCTTACCATCTGCTTCATCCTTTCTGAATTCTTCAATTAGATCCATCATCTCATCAATGTAAGATCAAAAGGACTCATCATCTGTGGACCAGTCGCTTGACTCATCTTCTGATGGTTCAGGCTCCTCATCTTGATCCTCGGAGCATTCATCACTGTCGCAAAGGATGTAATCAGAAGCACTTTTCAAATCATCCCCTCTCTCTCTTTTCAACAACCACTTTTCAAATTTCTCTTTCTCTTTCTGGGATTCGAATAGCGATTCTCTCTTCTTCTTCTTTGATTGAGCCTCAGCAGCCTTCATCATTTCAAATTTTCTGTCTGCTTCAAAACCCTGCTTCAGTTTATCAAGATGAGCCTGTACAGCAAAAACATCAACCTCATTCATCTTGCTAATCATCTCTAAACATAACCCTAATTGTTTCCTTATTTTCTCCTCTTCGATTTCTTCTTCTGTCATCGCAGCTTTCCCCTTCTCTGCTTTTGAAAATTTCTTGTTGTTAGCCATTAAAACCCTAGGATGATCTAAGAGGACTAATTTCTTTGGTTATTGTTGTTTACTTTTCTCTTGATATTCGTTGAGTTTTAATCTCATCTGCAATTTAAGAGGGAGATTAAGTGCGAAAGGGGTGATGCTTGGCATTGGGAATTGATTCCATGTGGCTTTTGCAACCGGCTTCTCAAACATACACGGTCATGCAATAGTCCAAGTTCAGACTCTACGACGGTCATGTTTACCAAGCACATCATTGCTGGCCTAGGCTATATTTAGAGTAAATCCTATATTTCCCTTTGTTTGATCAATACTACTAGTTTAGGTGAACATCACTAATCAATCCAACTCGTATCACCCCTTAGGATCACCTGAATAGCCTTGAGGTTATGTTACCCACTCTAACTGAAAATGACCTCTGTTAATAAAACATATTACTATGATAGAAGTGGGACACCACTTAATGATAACCTTTTTTTTATCTTTTTGATCGGGTACTTAAAAGACAATATCTTGTCACATCTTGGTAGAGCTCTTGCCACAAAATATATTCACAATTACTCATAATATTGTCTTTAACGAAGTAACACGACATATTTCGTGATAAGTAGAATTCTTCGTCAAAACACCAAATCTATAGGTATTGTTCACATTTTGCTTAATAACGTCTTTTGATATAAGTCGAATTCTTCGTCAAAACACTAAACCTAATGATATTTTGCTTCATTACGTCTTCTGATAAGTCAAAAATTCTTCGTCAAAGCAACACTAAACCAAATGATATCTTTCTTAGTTAATAACGTCTTCTGATAAGTCGGGTTCTTCATCAAAACACCAAATCTATAGGTATTGTTCATACTTTGCTTAATAAAGTCTTGTGATAAGCAGGATTCCACGTCAAAACACTAAAACCTAATGATATTTTTTTTAATTATAACGTCTTGTGATAAGTCGGATTCTATGCCAAAACACTTAACCTAATCATATTTTGCTTACTAATCAACGTCTTGTGATAAGTCGAATTCTTCGTCGAAACACTAAACCTATTGATATTTTTCTTGATAACGTCTACTGATAAGTCAAATTCTTCGTCAAAGAAGCAAATTTATAAGTATTATTCGTACATTGCTTAAATACGTCTTTAAATAAGTCGGATTCTTCGTCAAAACCCTAAACCTAATGATATTTTTCTTAATAACATCTTGTGATAAGTCGATCGGCTTCTACTTCAAAACACTAAACCTAATGATATTTTTCTTAATAGCGGTATAAGTCGATTTTGTTCATCAAAGCACCAAAGCCATATTATGAAGTCGATTTCTTTATTAACGTCTTGTGGTAAGTCGAATTTTACGTCAAAACACTAACCGAATTATATTTTGCTTAATGCATTCACTTCTTCGTATCCAAGTCGGATTTTTGCCCGATAATAATTTGTCGTATCGAAGGTTGATAAGAAAAAAAAAACAAATACAAGAGTTTGAGTTAGCACAAAGAGTCCTCAATCCGTATGAGTATCCAAACCAATTTTTCACCGTCCATCAAAATTTCAGAATCATCAATCGTCCATTCATTCCTGATTCCGTACGAGTATCCAAACCAATTTTTCGCCATCCATCAAAATTTCAGAATCATTATCAAGCGTCCATTCATTCCTGATTTCGTATGAGTATCCAACCAATTTTGTACCGTCGAAATTGTGACCTACCTTTTATCTTGCCCCTTTCTACATGCATGCTTTGTTCATTTCATATGTCTTGCGGTCATAAACTGTTACACGAACAATTCAAATTCCAGTACGTCTAATATGAGTATCCAACCAATTTTCTACCGTTGAAATTGTGACCCACCTTTTATCTTGCCCCTTTCTACATGCATGCTTTGTTCATTTTATATGTCTTGCGGTCATAAACTGTTACACGAACAATTCAAATTCCAGTATGTCTAATATGAGACCCCGGTTGCATACTCATTGTATGCACCCCCTCTTAAAAACTGACACATAACCTAAAAAAACTTCCATTCTTCAAAACCGTTTTAAGTTAATTATATTGATATAATTAGTACCAATATATTTTGGTTTTAGAAATGACTAGTAGTACCCTTTTATATTTTAGTTTTGATATATAATCTTTTAGGAAAACCCTAAGTAACTATATGGACCGCACATCCATGGGCCTTAGGCCCTATAACAGTTCTTGTATTTATTTTTTCTAAAATTAAAAGAAAACAAAATAAAATCTTTCTTTTTGTTAATCTAAAATATATTTTTGTTAACCTAATCTTTTAAAGCATATTTAAAAATATCTTACAATATTTTTATCTCGCATGTTTTATTCGTATGGATCCTCCTACTTTCTTGCTAAACTCTTGTGTAAATCGGCGCGTATCGTCTGTGCCAAATGTGTCAACCCAATAGGGTTGCGACACATGTCAAGTTTTGTTATAACCAAAATTCAAGCTTGAATTTCCATTTATGTTCTATGTTAATTAGGTAAGGTTATAAAATCTAAGATTCATGGCGCCACGACCTTGGCTTTTGGCCAAGGCCAACTCTTCTTGTTGTGGCGCTATGATTCATGGCGCCACGGCCTTGGCCTTTGGCCAAGGCTATTTTCTCGTGAACCCATGGTGGCTCATGGTTCACGGTGCCATGCTATATGGTGCTATGACTTTGGCATTTGGTCAAGGTCAACTTTGTTGCAGCTGGTGCGTGCTGGCTATGCCTCGGTTATGGTGTGCGTGCTTACGCTACAACATACTTGAAGTCATGGCGTGTTTATCTATGGTATGTTAGACCACCCTGAGTTTTGGGATGAGGTCTGTTTAAGCATGTTTAGGCTGTTGTGTGCTTCTCAGGGAGTTCTGGACAGGCCTAGAACTTCGATATTCCTGAGTTTTTCATTAAGACTCGAATGTTGAGTCGTATAAAGAGGAAATCCATGAGGATGCGTCTCTGTTAACTCTTCACCATGTACCATATAGTGATCTTGTTCTGATGCCGAGGAATTCGAGGTGATGTCGACATGAAGCAGATTAATGGGTTTAATGTGATGGTGAGATTATCAGTACTGCACTATGATATCATCCTCTCCACCGGGGGTTATAAGAGAGAACTCATAGAGAGTTTATTCAGCTCGTAGAATGGGTTGCATTTTGAGCTATAGAGATGTGCCTGAATAGGCAATTGCCTTTAAGTAAGGCGTGGTTAGAGAGTGGTTTTACAATCTTGTCCCTCTCTCATTTTCCACCATCTACAGGCGTGTCAGAGGGGTCGGCTCCGGAGTCACTCAAGGAAATTACTGGAGGGACTCCAAGCGACCAAGGAAATCCTTGAAAGATAGCACCAATAAAATGAAGCTGCAGCTGAAATCGAAGGATCAAGAAGTGGGGCAAATGAAATAGTGATGCAGGATACAACAACAACACTTCTTGCTCAAGGAATAGAACTACCCGAGTCTTTGGCTAATATACTGGAAAATTATGTAACAAAGGTAAGAGTATCTTCACTGACTAGACAGTGTTTAAGAGACTGGATTTACTTTTTTATTAGATTTGCGCACAGTATCTAATCTTTGCCAACAATGTTCAACTTTTACACTTCAGGATAATATTGAAAGTCTCCCGTCCTCTTCACAAGAAAGTCAACGACTGAGCAATCTTTCGGATCAATCTAATACTGGGGAGCATTCAAATCCATATGCTGAGAAGACAGTAGCAGACGGGAAGCCTTCCAAAAAGACTGGGAAACATATTCAAAAAATGAAAACACGAAGAAGCCGTGAATCTGCTGGACCAGACCAGAGCCGTGAATCACTAGAAAGAGTTAATATATGTCATCTTTGGCGGTCTTTTTAATGTATATTGTTTTGTAGTTCTCTTCTGATTTTCATGTGCCATGTATCTATGCAGAGTAGAAGTTGCGACCTTTTATCTTATGATAATGAAACTGTTGGTAAAGGTATGGCTTTCGTCTCACAGGCTCACGAGCATATTGTACGTTGTCGTCACCGCGTGAGGAAAATGAGTTGCTACAAAGTCCGGGTTAAGGAAGTACTACAAAGAGATTGCAAATTACCCATACCCGATGATGAGGTCAAGATATTAGTTAGTGGTTGTTTCATTTTATGGCCCAAATTTCTAATCACTTTCAATTCAGAGGTTGGTTGCATGGCTTGTTCTCTTTATTCACTGATAAAAAGATACATGGTTAAATAATACATATTACTCTATTGTTGCAGGTACCTCGGCCAACTTCTGGGAAAAAACAAAAGAAACCAAAAGCACAGGATCCATCCT
>JAJJMA010292699.1:9589-22130 GCA_023529015.1 Papaver nudicaule
CTCCACCGTGAGGAAGAACCTTGTTAAAAAACATGCTTGTGTCTTGAATCTTTTACCTTTCTTGCATTTACTTGTGTTTGATTGTCTTTACTTTATCTTGGATGTATGTATGCTTAAGTGTTCTTGAGTAGATCTTCGTCTAGGACCGTTGGGTGTGATCTCAGAGATTTCTAGACTCACACTTGTGTCTTGATTCTTTTACCTTTCTTGCATTTACTTATGTTTGATTGTCTTTACTTTATCTTAGATGTGTTTATGCTTAAGTGTTCTTGAGTAGATCTTTATCTAGGACCATTGGGTGTGATCTCAGAGATTTTTAGACTCACACAACATACAAAAAAACATTCTGAACTTTGAAAAATCCATATAAAAAAAGCAATAAGAGAAAAATCTACTCCCTAAAAGTACCATTTAATGGATTAAACCTTTTAATTCAGCTCATTCGAACAAATTTCACTTTTGAATCAGATTTGTCTGCGAAACCATTGAAACAGAGCTTATAAAGAGATTTCGAGTTGCTCTCAGGTGTAGGAGACGGTGTACCGGGACAGCTCATTCAGTGAGTCGACTCAAAAGATTGCAGCTGCTGAATCGATCCACTTACCGAGTCACCTTCCATATGCCCCCTTTTCTTTTTAATCATATAAAACTCTTCTACTACTCATTTCTTTTTTCGGGCTAGATACTGAATATGCTTGCCATTCTTGTTGATAAGATGACATACAACAAAAACCCATGAAATCGAACCAAAAGAATTTGTGTAATTTTTCTTCTTCTTATTGACAAATAAAACATTCCTTAGGATGAAATTAGCAAAAACCCATCACATGGGTTTATTTGTCGATCCAAGGAGATCAGTTCTAAGTTAGATTTGGGTTTCAATTGTGTAAGTTTAGATCTATGAACGGAAGTTTTGTTTGACAAACTAAGAGAAATGAGTTTTGTAGAGAGAGAACAAGGAGAAGAAACAGCAAAAATAAATCAGTTCTCTTTACTCTTAGACACGTGTTACTCTTAGACATGTGTTCGACAGGGGTGAAGTTCTGTACTTCAGTTTTCCCGAGAATGTTTTGTCAATTTTTTTTATGTAATTGTTTTTTCTTTTTTCGAAAGGTAATGAGCTTTTTCGGGCTGATTTAAGTTTAAATCATTGTTGTTGTGTCGGTGGGCCTCCGCAGTAGCAGCGGTCATTTGCAAAACTAAAATTCTAGTCGAAAAGGGTAGTCACACAGATTTTGTGCTTGGTCTCTTTCTTTACTGTTTTGTTTACATATTTTTTCATGGCTTTAATAAGCTGATTTTTTTGGGGACTGTGGTATTTTAATGGGGACTATGGTCCATTAAACCTATCCAAATACCTTGATAAGGGATATCCTTAGTATATAGAAAAATATCTAAATTAATCATAAGCAAATTTAAATTATCCTTACATATCCTCTTCTTCACCGAGTCTTCACCAGTCACCACTACTACCAGTCCCAATATGTCCACCACCGCCACCACTACCAGCGCCGCCGCCGCCGCCACCACCACCGCCGCCGTCAATCAGATCACTGAAAATTCTGTCAAAGGGAAATAATTCGTTAACACTCATCAGATGCAGATTGCACTGCAATTGTTAATTAAACAAAGACCAATGTGTACTGGTACTTTGATTTGAAGATAACATCAAATCTGAATAAAGGGTTTGTTGAACAGTACACTGGTTCATGATTTGATATGAATGGTAATGTTGTTATCAACGATGGTTGTTGTAATATCTATCAATTTTTTTTTTCTAATTTCTCCCGTTGTTGTTTGTTCATAGTTTTGTTGTGGGCTTGATTTTTTCTTATCAAATGAGGATTTAGGTATGCGTTCCACGAATTGGGGGTTTGGGTTGCCATTAATGGTGAAGATGTCTCACCGAAGGAAAGAATCTGTCAACATCTCATCCCACCATCATCACGAATTCTAATCTGAAACTTTAAATAGAAATAAAAGAGAAAAACAATCACAAATCAGCAGAAGTTGTATGATGGAATCCGCTACCATGTAACAGTTGAGACGGGTTGTAGAGAGATTGATGAACTTTTTGATGAAACTGATATATAAATTTTTCTGCTGCTGTGGATTGTCGTGGACAGTATCTTTTACGGCATTTAATTTGTCGACGCCTATTAATTTTTCAAAGGTTTGGAAAATGATTCTTTAGGTGGAGTGGTGGTATACTAGTTAATGGGATTGATAGCTGACAGACTTTGATGTTCTTGTTTCTGGGTTTTATTATTAAAAAATGATAAGAGGAAGTAATGGGTGGTGGTATTCTTAATAGTGATCAAGATGAACAGAAAAATTATTGGTTTCCATTTGGATCTTTGTTTTAGATGTTGTTATCAACGATGGTGGTTGTAATATCTGTCAAACTTATGTTGGTGGTGGCGGCGGTGGTGGCAGAGGCGGTTGTAGGATAAGTGGTGGTGGCGGTTGTGGTGGGAGGTGGTGGTGATAAAAAGAATAGAGAAAAAAATGAAATATACTCCCTCCGTCCCACATAAATTGAGCTAGTTGGGATTTGCACAATTATTAAGGCAAGGAGAGAGAGATTAGTTTTTTACTGTTTTTTCCAATTATACTCTTATAGATAATAAGATGTTAAAATTTAGAAACGACATATCTCTCAAATTATGGCACGTATCTTTGTAAACTTTATATCATTGAAAAGCATTTTAAAACATCTACGCAACGAGTATAAACATGACTATGAAATTATAAATATTTATCATACTAAGATTTCATAACAATAATCAATTTAAAGGGTAAGATTAGAAATATGGTATATATAATAGAACTAGCTCAATTTATGTGGGACAAAATCAAAATAGAACTAGCTCAATTTATGTGGGACGGAGGGAGTAAAACATAATTGAACTTTTTGTTTTTTTATTGTAGTATACGGGGTAATCTATTTTTTCTGTGGGTGACTCTTTCTTGTTTTATTCACCATAGTCCCCATTAAAACATCACAGTCCCCAAAAAAACCAGGTTTAATAATTCTCTGTTCGTTCTTCGGACGGGCGGCCCACTTCCACCGTGTTAGCGGTCATCTAGTATATTTTATATATGCAATATGTATGGACAATTTGCACAATCAACTAAAGTGTGAATTATTTTGTTCGAGCATACATGTTGTATATTTCTAGTTTTGCGTGGGGCTTAGGCAGGCAACAAATGAATTGAAAGTACAATGCACAGGGATTTCTAGAGTGACATCCAAAATAGATGAAAATCGTCAGAAAACAACAGTACCTCACACACATACAGGCAGTTGCTCATCTATTTGATAACCACATACTCGCTATTAGTTTTGGGTGAGTCGGTAATATCCGGTTTATTTGAGTTTAGCTCGCTATGTATATCTGACTCATACGAGTCAAACTCAGCTTGTTCTTTTGATACTTTCATCGTTTTGGTCTTTTGCGTCATCATCGAGCTCATTTGAGTTTGGTCACTTGGTATGAGACTTACATGACTTCACTAGAAAAAACAAGACATCATCTATCTTTACTATTTTTACATTTTAACAAATGTGGTGACGACTCAATCTAATCTTCAAAAAAATGTAGAAAGTGGTGGTTAGAGCATTGTTCTTGTATCCCACAGTCTCTTTTCATTAATTTGCTGCATGTCGGTATGAAAATGTTTCTGAAGAGTAAAATTTACTAGATTTCAGATGTAATTCCCACAACAATCATGTGGCAGCGTTTGTGCATAATGATCGAAGGTATCCACCTGGTTGTCAATACAATACCTCATTTTTAAATAGTCATTGCTTGTTCCATTGTTTCCATTAAAACGAATGCGGGTCACCCAGACCAGCTAATCATACTGGAGGGAGGATTATTTTTTTTTTTCTCGAACAGACCAAGTAGATTAAGCAAGCTAGTTGTTCATGGCAGCAGCCTGAACAGTGCTCAAGTTAAGGTAGCTTACACAAGAGGGGAACCGTTCTGTTGGTACCCCTTGAAAGTCAGATAAAGCATACATACTAACAACAGGTTTTAATAGTGGCTTAGAGTTTAGCCTTACAGGAAAGCAATTAAATTGTCTGAAATAGTAAAAGAGTTCAACACATCCATCAATGTGTTCATTGTCAGCAGGTTTGTTCGGGGATCTCCATTTCATCTTTAGCTTCTTCACCACTTCCTTGTCTTCAGTTTGGATGTTGCAGGTACGCTTTCTCCTTAACTGGTGCCATTTTAGTGCAGCTAAAGCCCCTAGAATCCTGCCTGCTTTAGGTTGCATTACTCCGCAGTTGAGGGCTTGGTGCTCTGAGATTGCACCTTCTTCATCTGTAATTATAAGCACAATGATAGCAGTCTGTATGTTAGAATTCCATACATAGAAACTGTGAGCAGTTAACACCTCTTCTAGGACCAGGACTTGAGCATTTTCTAACTGATTTGGGTTAGGGTTTCTGTTTAGGGATGAACTGACATAGTTTGTGTTGCAATCTGTTAAATGGCTATGGATAAGAGCTATAGTTACAGCTGGTGGCTGTTGTGTGTTCTGGAAACACTTAAGGCATCTTGCCTTCCAAATATACCAAGTTGAGACTGCACAGAACTGACTTAGATTGACATTAGCTATGGGTGAGTCACTGCTATCACTCAACCATGACTGAATCCATTCCTTGACAGAGAGGTTTCCTAGGCTGTTCACGTTATAGCCCAGGCCAAACCATACCGCTTTGCTGTAATCACAGAACAACAGAGTGTGGCTATCCGTTTCCGGCTCCGAATTACAGAAACTGCAGTACGAAGGGATAGAGTTTATCCATCTGCTAATTGTATTTCTTACAGGCAGGATTCCTTGCACACATTTCCAGATAAATACCTGTATTCTCGGGAGAGTGTGTAAGTCCCAAATCTGTTTCCATACAACCATGTTTGTACCCACTGAAGGAGTACTCCCATTTACCAGGTAAGTATATACTGATTTTACACTAAACTTTCCATTGGAGTTTAGTGGCCAATACATTCTGTCTGGTTGATTTTCCGTTTGCTTTAGGTCTATAGTTAAAACATTTTGGACCACATTAGCTGGTAGAACCTGGTTAAGAAAATCTGTGTTCCATTCCCTAGTTTCTTTGATCATGACATCACTTACATGGAGAAGAGTGTTTGCTATGGTGGGTGTTATCTCTGACTTATCAATGATGTTAGGGTTGGTCATTGGGATCCAGTTGTGTTTCCATAACCTAGTTTCTTTTCCATCTCCTATTTCCCAAGCTGTTATCTCCTGAACTAGCTTAATGCCCTGCCACAGGCCTCTCCATAGCCACGAACAGTTTGATTTTGGTTTTTCTAGGGTCAAAACATGAGTCGTTTTGAAGTATTTTGTTTTTAAAACTGATACCCACAAAGCTTCTTTCTGCTGGGTCAGTCTCCATGCCATTTTTGTTATCATAGCCTGGTTGAACTTTCCATATTGTTTGAAACCTAGTCCTCCCATTCCTTTTGGTTTGCAAATAGAGGTCCATGACTTTAGGCATAGTCCTCTAAGGTTATCTTGATCATGCCCCCACCAGAAAGCACGGTTTAAGGCATCCATTTTCTTTATGACTGCCTTTGGTACAACAAAACACGACATTTGATATGTAGCTAGAGAATCTGCTACATGTTTAATCATGACTCCTCTCCCCGGGGGGGAGAGAAGTTTACTTGCCAAACCTTTGAGCCTTCCTTTTAGTTTGAGGACCAAAGGCTCAAAGCATTGAATCTTTGATCTGTGGGTGAAGAGAGGGACGCCTAGGTACTTATCATCCAATGCTATTCTTCTCACTTTAAGAATATTTAGTATATCCCTAATGACGCAGTTTGACACTGATTTGCTAAAGAAAATTCCTGACTTATCATAATTTATGAGTTGTCCTGAGCCTTGACTAAACTTCTCTAAGATCTTAACCAGGTTTTTGCTTTCTTTTTTGTTAGCCTTGGCAAAGATGAGACAGTCATCCGCGAAAAGCAGATGAGAGATAGTAGGAGAAACTTTTGCAAATCTGATTCCAGTGATTAATTTTTTGTTTTCTGCCTCCAATAGGACTCTAGAGAGTCCTTCCATGCAAAAGATGAAGAGGTAAGGAGATAGTGGGTCTCCTTGCCTTAGACCTCTAGAAGGTTTGAAGAATCCTGTAGGAGACCCATTCAGCAGCACTGCACTGGCAGAAGTTGAGACACACTGGTGAATAAGGTCAATCCATTCTTGACTGAAGCCCAGCTTCATCATTATCTTTTCTAAAAATATCCATTCCACTCTATCGAAAGCCTTAGACATATCAATTTTGAGGCCCATGTAACCTTCTTTCTTCTTTTTGCTTTCTGATCTCATGGTATGAACCACTTCGTGAGCAATTACTATATTATCTGCTATTTGCCTACCAGGGACGAAAGCCGATTGGTACGGGGAAATGATATTGTCTAGAAATGGCTTAATTCTGTTCGCAAGAACCTTAGAGATAATTTTGTATATAGTATTGCAAAGTGATATGGGTCGGAAATCCTTAGGTGTTTCTGGGGAATCAATTTTTGGGATTAGAGTGATGAATGTCGAATTTAATTCCTTAAGGATGTGCCTAGTCTCAAAGAATCCTTGGATCATTTTAGTTATTTCATCTTTCAGGAGGAACCAGTTTTTTTGGTAGAAAATAGCTGGAAAGCCATCTGGTCCTGGGGATTTGTTTGGATGCATATCAAACACCACTAGTTTGATTTCAAGTTCAGAAGGGGGGTTCATAAGCTTGACATTATCAGAAACACTAATACATGAAGGGATTAGGTTTAAGATTTCATCCGACACTGTGGGCTTGGTGGTAGTGGCCATGGCTTTGAAATGATTGTAAAAAGTGTCTACAATTCCGTTTCGCTCATGGCACCAAGACCCGTCCTCCTTTTTTATCGCATCCACTCTCAGTTTACGAGCCTTGTAGGTAGCCGTTGAGTGGAAATACCCAGTATTTCTGTCCCCAAGGCGGATGTTTTTGTCTCTAGCTTTGGTTTTCCAGAAAGCTTCTTCAAAGTTATACCATTTTACGAGTTCTTTTTTAATATCTAGCACCTCAGAGCAATTATCAGGACGTCTCAGATTATTTTTGATATGGTTTAGGTTGTGATTAAGGTTTTTAATGTTATGTTGAATATTTCCAAAGTAATCCCTATTCCATATTTTGATTAATCTTTTGACGTTTTTGAGCCTTTCCACAAACTTGAAAGCTGTAGACCCCTCTGGGTCAATGTTCCATGCTTCCTCTATGACTTGGAAGCAGGATGGGTCTTCCAGGTACAGACCAAAGAACTTGAAAGGCTTTGCTCCATCCTTCCAACAAGGGGAAGTTTTTAGTAGAATCGGACTATGGTCCGAGCCCACTGCGGCTAAGTGATAGACTAAAGCCCTAGGATGCATGTCAAACCATTCCGAATTAACCATGGCTCTATCTAGACGGGCCTCGACAAAGTCCCTTCCTACCCTCTTATTAGACCAGGTGAATTGGTAGCCAATGAAGCCCAAGTCCATTAACTCTGCCGATTCTATCAGGTGAGCAAAGAAATTTGCTTCAATCGGTTCAACCGGAGATCCACCTCTTCTCTCATCATTTGAGAGGGTGAAATTTAAGTCACCCATTATTAACCAGGGTACCTCTACAGTTCCTGCTAGGTTTTTGAAATAATCCCAACTAGTGTGCTTTTTAACTTTATAAGGGCACCCATAGATGCCCGAGAGCATCCAGACTTTCTTAGTTGAATTGCACTTTACTAAGACATCTATTTGGTTATCAGTTGTGTTGAGCACATCAATGGACACTTTGGAAGACCAAGCTAAAACAAGACCACCAGCTGTTCCTATAACTCCCGTAGGATTCACAATCACCATATTTTGGAATTTAAGCTTGTTTAGGATGGGTCTAACGACTTTTTCTTGGTTTTTTGTTTCTTGGAGGAACAGAATATCAGGGTTGTTTTCCAGAACAAGGGAGGCTAAGTGAGATTGGGTGGACGATTTACGGATCCCCTGGCAGTTCCAGGAGAGCACATTGAGGGACATTGTAACACTTGAGAACAAGTTAGGACAACTACACTGAGAAGGCAAACAGGGCCTGACCGTAGTGGTCTGGACCAGCCCAGTCCCCTTCAAATCTAAAAACGGGTTACCAGATCCAAACCCGCTTCTAGGAAAAACCAACAAAAGGGCTAAAATCCCTAAATAACAGTAGCAGCAAGACCAGAATAACACAATTCGCCAGAGAGAATTAGAGCAGCAATAATTGAAGGGCTTTAACCTTTCAGCAGGCAAAATTAGACACCACAGTACTGAATCATGATGAACTAAGAAGGAAATCGAAGGAATAAATGAAATTGGCAGCAACACATCCACACATGGAGTCGATCCAAAAGAAACCTGAAGAGGGATAAGGATCAGATAGCATACCTGGTTACCAGTTGTAGAGGATTCCCCCCTGGAAGTAGAGGCCAAAGAAGGAGAAGAAACCCATCTCTCATCACGCCTTGTAGAGCTAGTTGATGCAGGATTCAGGGACTTCCTTCCTCGAGTTGCACTTTCAGAACCGGAATGGAGAGATTGGCTAGGTGGAGATGACGGTGGGAGGAAGACAGGAGCTGAGGAGTTGGTGAGACGAAGTGGAGGGGGACGGTAAGCAGGGACAGCAGCAGAAGCAATACTAGGGACGGAGCTGGAAGGGAGGACAGCAGCAGCAGGGTTGACAGTTTCATTTTGCACAAACTCAGTCGAGGACGAGCCAGGAAGATTATTGAGATAGTTTCTCATCATTTGATGCGGAGCCACAAGATGAGGACTTAGAACCAGGTCCATTTTAATAACCCTCTCTTTAACCCTCCTTTGTTCTTTCTTAGTTTCCTTGAGTATAGCATCCTGAAGAGCCTTAGCATAGTTTTTCCTTTGCATAATAGTTGAGAGACGATTCGAAACTCTCCTTTTTTTGGCAGTTGGATTGTTGTTACGCTTGACACTGAATCCAGAAGGATTTTGAGTTGACGTCCTTTGATGATTTTCTCTAGAAAGGACCTTAACAATTCTTTGCATTTCATATAACTCAGCAGATGGAACTTCATTGACACCCACAGTTGAGTTATCAGAGTGGTTCTCCCGTGCAAACACCGATAGCTTTCTTTTGCCACTTTCTGAGTTATCAATAGGCATAAAGTCATAAGATCGCTTTCCAGTGGATGGTTGAATGAGCTCTGTTGTAGTTCCTCTAGCTCCCTTGCAAGATGCATAAGGAATTACCTCCTTAGAGATTAAGTCAGTACACAATGCAGTTTCATTGAAGCATACTTTCTTTTTCCCTTTTTGAACCCTCTGGAGATCTACAGCCCTAGTGTGTGGAGTAATTTCCTTGAACTTTTGGAAGCCCAGAGGCTCAGCATTCTCAACTTCCATGTCAACTATTTTGAACAGAGTAGGACTTGATGTGTCGAATCGAATAGGCGGCGGAGGACCATGAACAAAGTTAAAGCTAGAAGCCCCACCAGTTCCCCCTTCTTCCAGGATGCTAGATGATCTGAATATCTTTGTTGGAACCAGATGGTTTTCAGCTGCTGCTCTCTTCAGGTTTTTAATGATTTCCTCTGGGAGCTCAATGTCTTCAGCTAGCCCCACCGATATAATGAAACCTGGGAGAGGACTTGAATTAGTACTAGATTCTCCAATTGCAGCAGAACCAGTCGCATCTACTTGAGCTAGGATGTGGTCCATTTGTTCTCTTACAAAGATTTCCTGAGCTTCCACATTTATCACATCTTCTGCCAACTTGTTACATTTTTCCTTTGGGTGGTTGATAAGATTACATATTTTGCAGTGGCCATAAGGGAGCCCATCAAAATCAGTTTTGACTTTGAGTAAACCTTCTTTTCCCATATGAACTTCTATTTCCTCCCACAGTCTTGAGTGGATATTGAGTGCCATCAGACCACGAGGACAGGTGAGAGTCAGATTACTTGCAGATGGAAGCTCTATCATACGGCATTCCCCTCCTTCAGAAGCAATGTTGTAGGGCAGGGGATCGATCCACATTTCCGGTCTTAGGTTTGTCATACGCATCCAGACAAGCAGAGTATCAACATCAGCTGAAGCTGGAGGTACACCATATTGATACTTCTGCACCATCATCAGCAGCTGACCATGCTTATAGAATTGTTGTTGCAGCACAAAGTCGACATCATGAGATGATTTAAGCTCAAAAACAAATCTATTAATCTCTTTTCCATTAGAAACCAGAGATATAAGAGGGATGTAATGTAATTGCCACATTCTTTGAGCTATGAATTTTGCTTTGTTAGGATTCAGCTTGAAAGAACACTGAAATTTTCCAATCACCAGACGAGTACTTCTTTCTTTGATTTCTAACATTTGATTGTCAGTCACAGTGTAGCTTGGTTTGAGAGACAGTTGGACTTTCATAGCAGAAGACAGATCTTCTTCATTCCTCGAAAAAGATTCCATTTTGTGAAGAGTAGCACCAGGGAGAAAAGAAAAGAGGAAGAATTTAACTTTTGAGAACCAGACTGGATAGAACATCAAAGAAAACTCCGGAAGAAGAAGATTGAAGAGCCACCAGAACTGATTAGCAAGGGCTATTAATGAAGAAGTCTTATGGTGCCAAAAAGTCCAAGTCCGAATCGTACATGAAATCATTTCGAAAATTTGCCTAGAGCCCAACACCGAGAGAGAGTTTGCAGATGGAGGTTAAGGGTGATTTGAGAGGTAGCTGGGACAAATGACACATAAAGAGAGAGACTGAAATGGGGTTGGATTAGAAACTAATGCGGAAATACTCAAGTGATGCACCATTTTGATTTGATGGAAGTAAATGAAGAAAGAAGGGTTGGGTGTTTTTGGAGAAAGAAAATGAAGAACAGTCACCGAAAATGCAACTTGAAGAATCAAATCCGTGAATCCTACACATCCAGATCAAAGACATTAGTTAAATCATTGAGAAGGGGATTATACATACCTTAGCAAACCATTGAAGAACTTGGGGAATCCTTGATAACCAGGTAGCTTGAGATTTTACTCAGCACGCATTCCAAGACACACACAGAATTGGTGTTTGACGAAAATAATTGAAGCAGTGATTGAGCTTGACTAGATTTTCCCGACGGCCAAGTTTGACCAGGAGAGAGAAACTAGGAATCTGAACACGTTCAAAATGATTTGTTAGGGAGGATTATTTAAAAGAGAAATTCATTGTTTGGTCCAAAAAAACAGAACCCGGTTAGGCTAGGGTCCATTGGGAATTAATATTTAACCGGAGGTCCAAAAATGTAGTAAAAGACCCGGCTACCCCTGACTTCAATACGGTAGCGCAGCAAAGGAGAGGACATCGGGTCCCTTGTGCTAGCACACCTGTCGGCGTGAAGAAGAAAAAAAATCTGCGAAATAGAAGTGGCAGCACGTGCAGGAAGGAAAAAGGAAAAGAAAGAGAAAAAAGAAATGTCGGCATCTCCAGCTCTTTTTGTGACACGCAATTATTAATGATTACGTTTTGACCAGCTTACCGTTTGTATTTAAAGACTAATTTACTGCTGGAGTTTATAAAGCAGAGAGTGAGTACATAATAATATCTCCCAAAGTTGTACAAAGCCACGTGATAGATAAGCATATCCAGTGTCTACAATGAGCTGAAGATGTGACAACTCAAAGACGAGTTGACAGCATTCGACTTTGGTACAGACCTACGACAAGACCACTGAAAGAGCTGAGAGAAGAATTAGAAGAACATCAGAACTGTTCTTTTTTTCTCACTTCAATAATAATAGGCATATATATATATATACAGATGCACTATTTCACCCAACTCACCTTTTTCTCTCTAGTCAAATCAAATGCACTATTTCACCCAACTCTTTCCTACAATGAAGACCTCATTACCTCTGGGATGCTAGCTAATAATCACCTGACTCTAGCTAGTCTAGAGTAGTAGACTTGATAATCGAGCCATAACAGAAATCCCGCTCAACATCTTGGTACTGTAGGCTCAGGCTATAAGGAGCCATGTCCCCGCATTTAATGTACTGTAATGATACTGATAAATCAACATCTTGGTACTATAGGCTCAGGCTACTACCTAGTAGTATAATAGTACATCTCTATATTTTTTTTAGCAATTCCAATAAACATTTAATGCTGCATGCATGAATTGATAGACTAGACTAGACTAGGGCATTGAATGCAAATCCAAAAATCACATTGCATTGCACCAAAATCTGTGGAGTGTAGACACAAAATTTGCTTTTTCATTCCCCAAGGTGATGGTGCCACAAATTTTCTCCACAAATTTATAGAGCACTAGGGCCTCTGTCACAAAATTTACTATGGTAGAGACCAAACCTAATATTTTGGTTAGCCACGTGGATGGCAAATTTGACTCAAACTAGACCTATAAGCCAGTAAAAGAAGATATTTACTGGTTTGATTTTAGGGCTATTTGACTGAAACTAGACCTATAAGCCAGTAAAAGAAGATATGT
>JAJJMA010292699.1:22230-34130 GCA_023529015.1 Papaver nudicaule
AAATAGACTTATAAGCCAGTAAAATAAGATATGTACTGCTTTGATTTCAGGCATATTTAACTGAAACTAGACCTATAAGCCAGTAAAAGAAAATATTTACTGGTTTGATTAGGGCTATTTGACTGAAAAAATAGACGTATAAGCCAGTAAAATAAGATATTTACTGCTTTGATTTAAGGCATTTTTGACTGAACCTAGACCTATAAGCCAGTAAAAGAAGATATGTACTGGTTTGATTTTAGGGCTATTTGACTGAAAAATAGACTTATAAGCCAGTAAAATAAGATATGTACTGCTTTGATTTTAGGGCTATTTGACTGAAAAAATAGACTTATAAGCCAGTAAAATAAGATATTTACTGGTTTGATTTTAGGGCTATTTGACTGAAAAAATAAACTTATAAGCCAGTAAAATAAGATATGTACTGCTTTGATTTAAGGCATATTTGACTGAAACTAGACCTATAAGCCAGTAAAGAAAATATTTACTGGTTTGATTTTAGGGCTATTTGACTGAAAAAATAAACTTATAAGCCAGTAAAATAAGATATGTACTGCTTTAATTTAAGGCATTTTTAACTGAACCTAAACTTATAAACCAGTAAAAAAAGGTATGACTGTAAAAAGTGTACAACAAAAAAGTAAAAACTAACACAGATCCAAAATATATACACAACTAAAAAAATTGAAAAAGAATCAAATGCTTAAAGAATATAACTCAGAATTATTAACCCCATGCGAATTCAAAAAGAAGATGAATTCAGTTTAGCTAAGATTGTAAGAACTTACAGCTTCGATATCGATGTTGTAGATGAGTAATTTTCTTCTTTCTCGGCAACTAGTTCGATAAGCAACAACAACATGAGCAATAGCTAAAACCAATGAACATGTAAACAAAGCAATTTCCATAGCTTTTATGGCTAGCCTCCATAACTAGCTCGTACGTGGCATCTACATGGACTAAAAACAAAATTAAAATCTTTGACTAGCTGACTTTTTGAGTTAAATTAACTTAATTTCTCTCTCTGTCTCCCCTGTTATTCCTCTCTCTTTCTTTCCTTTTTCTTCTCCTTTTACTTCATCGGTTCAAGAGAATTACTGGATCTGAATTTGTTAGCTAAAGCTCTGATTAAAGCTTCGCTTTGTTTTATTTTTCACTTAGATTTGATCACTTGTGGATAATACTGAGTGCATGGGGCGTTTGTTTATGAGTCGATTTTGATTTTGATTTCAAGAATTGGGGTTTCTGATGTGCAGCTTTGTATTTAATCTAGGGTTGTTCTTTGTTTGATCTGATATTGTGATTTCAAATTTCAGAAATTGTTGGTGTTGATAATTCATTTTGTTCTATATGTTGTTACTGTTGGAATTTGAAGTTTATAATTTGGTCTTAGTCTATCTTCCATTTGCTATTTCCATGGATAATACACATTTAGAACATCTTAAGGGTATGAAGGGTTTAATATATCAAATCAGATGTGTTTGTAGAGATTGAGAGAGAAACAGAGAAGGAAATAATGGTTACTTACAGAAAATCACAGCTGATCTGATGATGGAGATGAGAGGGATGTCGACAAGAGAAGATCGAAAATCGTAGTTATTAAGATGAGAAGATTCACCATATCTCCGCCTCTGGTTTTCCTCCATCAAATCTCCATCACCAGAGCTCTCCGTTCTGAGAGAAAGAAAAACAAAAACATGAAATGATTTAATTATATACATGAGGGCATTTCTGGTATTTAAAAAATACGAAATCTAACTTTCGCACACATGCATCCGTGTTTTGGACCAGCGACTAAACAATAGTTCACAATGGACCAGCGGTTAATCTAAGGTTAATATATAGGACCTCCTACTAGATTCTACTATTTAAAATCAATACTTATCCCCATAAGGCTCATACAATACGGTTATACGAAGGACCAATTTTGTATTATACGAAAGGCAACAACCGACCCACAAAAGCTATAAACAGGAAGTTTAGAAAAAGAACTGTTCCTTCTTTCAAAAGAAAAAAGAAACAAGAAATGAATGTAAATATAACTAGTTCTTGAAAATTGGATATTTGGACTAAAAGATGAAATAATCTCTACATCCATTTGCATGTGTTCTACTCCTCTATACCTTTCTCCTGATACAATTTTTATATTGATCCTTTGTCCAGATGCTTGAGTCCGTCAATTTCTGATTTCGTTCTCGTTGTATCCGATATTTCTCTAGCCTCCTGGTTTTGATTCTCTGAGTTTCTGATCTTCCCTTGATATGAAATGATAATCTAATCCTTCTTTTCTCAATCTCTACTTTTCTTTCTATCTTTCTACAGCGTTTTTTATTTTCTGATTGATAAATTAAGATTGGTGTTAACCTAATTTGACTTCTTTACCTTTTACAGGTTTTCATCCCTTCTCGCCTTCGACCTGGTTGGTAGGTGCTAGGGTTTTACGCCGAATTTGCAGAAGAGGCTTCAGGCGTGATTCTTCCGGTCAGCAGAGGGACGAATTGCAAGGCAACTCTCACTTTTCAGCACTAGTTTAATCCTTCTGTGACATTCGGTGTGTGGCTGCTACTCCAAGAATGGAATTATTCAATGGAATTTCTAAGATAAGTTCTCTCAAGGTCCAAATTCGTGATACTCTAGCCATGATTATAGTCTGGAATATGCAAATTAAGCATCCTCAGTCCAAGTTTAGTCTCACACACCACCTAATTATACCATTTAATATATGGATGATCTTTAAGTGCCACATTGACCCAGATTCATGTCTTCAAAATTCTATGTCTAATATATATCAGATGCATCCGATGATTATATTCAGCTGCAATTACTTCACTGAACCAAAGCATACTTCCCCTGCGCAACAGTATTTTGGTTTTGTAACTAATTTGGTTTGGAAGAATTTATCTATCTTAACCCCCCAAGGAGCAGATCCTTTTCACGAAGCTATAACCGTACAACAAGTAAAAGTGAACGAACAAATGAAACATGCAATTGTAATTGTTCTGAAAAAGCATGGGCATATAACTGAAGAAGCGTTGGGTGATGGAATTGTTGGTTTGGGTGCAAAGACAAATGTAGTGGATGTTGATTCTATGGAAAAAATGAGAAAAGTTGGTCCGGTTGAGGATGAGGAATTGGAACATGATCTTCCAATTTTTGAGGTGGCGAGAGTCGGTTTTCTTAGAGTTTTATTTGAGATTTCTGGGGGTCGGAGAAAGTTCAAAAGACCAACAATATATGTGGATGCTTTTGGTTGTCGGAAATGTGGTGTTGGTCAGATTGCTATGACTCCTCACAAGCTGGCAGATTTTGTTTGTTTAGAGATCAAAGAAATTAAAATAAGTGTTGCTTCTTCCGTTTCCGAGTTGCACCAGATTATGGCTGATCAGAGTGTTGCGCCTGTTGCTGAGGCTGCTTTGGAGGCTGAAACCCTAGTGGATATCACCAATCAGGTTAATTTCTCATATAATCTTCTTTCAAACAATCAATTTGTTTCTTTTCTGATATTTGTGCATAATAATTTCTATCCTGCGTCCTTATGTTTTATTTTTCTCTATTCCTCTAGATTAGTCTTCATTATACGTCCTCTTAGATCATCTCTTAAGTTTACTTACTTCTTAAATATTGTGCTTTTTAACTCAAATCTTACAGTTTCCCTTTTACTGTGTTTCGTGATCTTAATTTTACATATACTTTCTGAAATTCACATTTTATCTTTCTATTTGATCTTGTGTCCCATATCTCTCATTAGTCTTGCTCCTTTGTTTTTCAGCAATAAACCTTTTTGTTTTGTGAATCGTAGTTTCCTATTACTTAGGTTCATTACATATATACCCTTTTCGTGTTACATTTCTGTATCCAAGATGAAACTTCTATCTTGGAATGTACAAGGGATTGGCCCCCCAATCACTCAAAATCACCTTAGACACCTTCTTAAAAAAGACAATCCAGATATGATTTTCCTGGCAGAAACAAAAGCAAAATTAGATACAATGGAGAAGATTGCGAGAAGACATAAGTTCAGTGAGTGGTTTCTGGTCCCCAAAATAGGTCAATCAGGAGGTCTTTTAATTGCTTGGCATGATAATATTAAAGTCTCTTGTGTTAACTATTTTCATAATTTATGTTTTTTTGAAGTAGTAGATAACTATGACAATAGGTGGAACCTTATTTGTATGTATGGTGCTACCTCAGCACCACTAAAATATGATCAGTGGGACAAGATTGAAAATTTTGGTCTGAACAATAATAACCCTTGGATTATTGTTGGTGACCTAAACTTTATACTCCATGTTCAAGACAAACAAGGAGGGAATGGTTGCACTTCAAGTGCAACTAAATACATTCATGATTGTATTCAAAAATTAGGCTTAATAGACTTAAGATATCAGGGAATTCCTTTTACATGGTCTAACAATAGAGAGGGTGAGGAAAACATAAAAGAGAGAATTGATAGAATTCTAGCTTCCACTGAATGGATCTCTTTATTCCCTAATGCGATAGTTAGACACCTTGTTAGAGCGGGTTCTGATCACACTCCTATTTTGCTTGTCTCAAAACCTACTCCAAAAAAAATTAGTCGACCTTTTAGAATTATGAAACCTTGGATTGAACATGAAGATTTTAAAAGTGTCGTTCAAAACAATTGGATTGATAATACCACAGGTTCAATAGCCTTTAGATTTGAGGATAAGCAATTTAGTTTAGCGAATGTATTAAAAAACTGGAACAAGAAAGTGTTTGGGAATATTTTCACAAATATAGAAGATTTGAATTATAAAATTGAATTGTTGCATAAACAAAATCCCCTTCCTGTTTCAGAAATCAAGAATCTCCAACATCAACTTGATGTCTGGTATTCAAGAGAGTATGAATACTGGAATCATTTAGCTAAGGATAAATTTTATAAGGACTTTGACAAAAACACAGCATATTTTCACCAAATAGCATCTCATAGGAGAAGGGTGAATCATATTCACACCCTTAGGGATGAATCAGGGTTGTGGATTGATGACCCAAATATGTTGCAGAATCTTTTAGTAAGTCATTTTAAGAAGATTGGTTGTTCAAATGGTTTCCATCATGAATCCTTGATAAATGATCTCTTTCAACCATGCATAACAGCTGATGAAAACTTAATGCTTACTAGGATTCCTGAACCTGAAGAAATCAAAAACACTCTATTTAGTATGAATTTATGGGGATCTCCTGGTCCTGATGGTTATCCACCTGGGTTTTATAAAAACCATTGGGATATTGTTGGGCAAGATCTAATTAATCTAGTTCAACAGTTCTTTAGAAGTAAACACATTCTTAAATCCATGAACCAAACTTTTATAACACTAATACCAAAAGTTCAAAACCCATCAAACCCCAACGATTTCAGACCAATTAGCCTGAGTAACACCACATATAAATTGATGTCTAAAATACTAGCAAACAGGTTAAAACCTCTGCTTGATAAGATTATATCTCAAAACCAGTCAGCATTCATTTCAGGCAGACAAATAACAGATAATATTATTATAGCTCATGAAATACTCCACACTATGAAGACCTCTAGAAATAAGAATGGTCACATTGCTCTTAAAATTGATCTATCTAAAGCCTTCGACAGAGTAGAATGGGGCTTCATTGAAAAAATTCTTCTGGCTCTCGGCTTCAGCAGGGACTGGTGTGATCTAGTGATGCAATGCATTACTACAACATCATTCTCTGTTCTCCTTAATGGATCTCCAGGAAATAGTTTTAAGGTTGAAAGAGGTCTTCGACAAGGGGATCCTCTCTCACCTTATCTATTTATCCTCTCTATGGAAACCCTGTCAAGGCTTCTCTACAAAGCTGAGTCCGAAAAGAAAATTTCTGGCATTAAAGTTGCTAGGAATGCTCCACCCATTACTCACCTTTTCTTTGCTGATGACTGCTTCCTTTTCACAAAGGCTAGCATTCCAGAGGCAAGGAAATTAATGGAGGTGCTCAATACTTTTGGGGAAATGTCTGGACAAGTTATCAATATGCAGAAATCAGGCATTTATTGTTCTCCCAAAATGCATAATAAACATTGCAAAATTCTTTCCAGAATTTTGAAAGTTAAACAGATTTCAAAAAACGATAAGTATCTTGGAACTCCCTTATTTTTTGATAGAAATCAATCGAATAATTTTGAATCTCTCCTTGGTAGATACTACAAATCTCTACAAGGATGGAAAAGTAAAATTCTGGCTCAGGCAGGTAGAACTGTCCTGATTAAAAACACCCTATCATCCTATCCTACATATCAAATGCAGTGTTTAGCATTTCCAAAGAAAGTGTTAAACAAAATTAACAAACTGCAGAAAGATTTTTGGTGGGACAAAAAAGATCCAAATCATGCTATTTATACTAAGGCTTGGGCTAGCATGTGCACTAGCAAAGAGTCAGGTGGCTTAGGAATCAGAGACCCATATAAGCATAATATCTCCCTGCTGACCAGAATGGCATGGAGACTTCTGAATAACCCTGATCTTCTTTGGGTGAAAGTTCTTAAGTTTAAATACTTTCCTAAGTCTAATCCTCTAAAACATTCCAGAAAGTACAATAAATCCTGGATTTGGAGAAGTATCAAAAAAGGTCTTAACATCATTAGTTCAAACCATGTTTGGCAAGTAAACAATGGTCATTCGATTGACATTTGGGATGACCTCTGGATGCCTGGACAAGAGGAAAAAATTGTTCCCATAATCTCGGATGATAACAAACCCGAAACTGTTAACCAGTTGATGAACTCTGAGGGTGAATGGGATTTTGATCTCATTGCTAAATATATTCATCCTTCGGTGCACAACAAAATAAGAGCTATAACTCCTGACATTCAGAGTGAAGATAGAATTAGATGGTTATCTACTCCTACAGGGGAAGTGACTACTAAATCAGCTTATAAATATCTAACTAATTATACTAGAAACCCTAATGATGCCCAGTTTTGGAGGAAAATTTGGAAGTTACATATTATGCCAAGGATTAACTTGTTTTGCTGGAAGCTTGTTTCAAAAGTTCTGTCTTTAAACTATACTACTTATAAGATAAACAATCATGTGGATCCTTGTTGCTCTCTTTGTAATACAGGATCTCTGGAAGATGAAATTCATCTTTTTGTTGAATGCAGATTTACACAAGCTATTTGGTTTGCTTTTTCTCTTTTTAATGTCACCTTATATAATCATAATAACAATATTAGAAAGTGGTTTGAATGTTGTTTTGCTGATGTAGCCAATAAAGACAGATTTGACAAAATTTCTCTCATACTTTGGGCTATCTGGAACTATAGAAATGACGTGCAGTATAATAAAACTAAGCCAAATCCTAATATGTTAGTTCAGATTATAATGCTAAAGATTAAAGACCTTCCTGTTTTAGATTCTGTTTCTTCCGGGGATTCAGTCATCACTAGAGCTACCGTTTCTGACTCAGCTCAAGAGGAGGAACAGTTTGAATGGACTTTTCAAGTTGATGCAGCTTTCAATCCTTCTGACAATTCTATGGGATATGCTATTTTTCTTTATGACAAATCAGGTTGCAGGCGAGAATGCAGAGCAGGTGCAAACTGGGCAGGATGCCCATTAGACGCTGAAGCAAAAGCAGTGTTAGAGACATTGAAATGGATTCAGGAAAAGGAGCTCATTTCTGTGTGTGTCTACAATGATTGCAAGAATTTGGTTTCTTTGTTAAATGATGGATCATTGTCGCAAGTTTCAACCCACTGGATGGCGATGGCCAATGTCAAGAAGTGTCTTAGTTTGTTTAAAAGTGTGAAGTCTGTTTGTTTTATGCATAAGAATAGGTTGTTTCTGTCAGTAGTTGATAAGTTAGCGAAGAAAGTTAGATCTAAAGGTGTCAAGTTTTTCTCAACTGATTTGCTAAACCAAGTTGAGAAAGTTTCCTTTTTGGCTGATCCCGAACGAGGTTCGGATATCTTGAACATCTTTGTAAATTCTGTTCCGGGTTAATATTAAAAGTCGTCGTTCTATCAAAAAAAAAAAAGGATATTTGGACTAAACCAAGTCATAGTTATATTTCGGTTGTATTTATAAAATTAAACTCTTTGTTATATGATCTACTGCACTTTTCTCAACCTGTTGCAATCTTGGTCTTCCTTTAAAGAACCGAAATATATATTCTACTAACACTTTCTAAAAATACCGTAATAAGGTATAGTCCATCATAGGATATTTGGACTTGAAAAAAGAAACAAGAAATGAATGTACTTGAAAATTGGATATTTGGACTAAACCAAGTCATAGGATCCAACTGTTAGTCCATCACCATGCAACTCAAATCTTGAATGTAAAACCAGCACCAAATGATTAATGAAGAATCAAACAACCAATAGAGACAAGCCTATATTAATGCACCAGCACTTATACCATGGATGCCATTTTTGGATCCAAATATGTTCCTCTAGGGATGGCGATGGCCATGGTAATTAAAAAAAAAAGTTGCCAAGAAATTAACTGACTGAGGTTGTCAAGCCAACACTATCGTAAGATGCATACCATATCCATATCGATAATTTTAGTTGTCTCCAATGACTCACATCGTTAAGTAGGCACTGCCAAATATTTTTTTTTTCCGTCTTTAAATCCATAAACAAAAGTGCAGCAGATCATATAACAAAGAGTTTAATTTTATAAATTGAATGGTCACAGACCTGCATATATATGAACCATTTGCACAATTCAACTGAAGTATGGATATTTTGTTAGAGAACACATGTTGTATTTTCCCACTTTTGTGTGTGACTTGAAAGGATGGCAACATATTAAACCCAAGTAAAATGCAAAGTGAGCGGCGGGATTGTCTAGAGTGACATCCAAAATAGATGAAAAATCTTAGCAACACTGAACCCTACCCCTAGCTCCACCCATATCTGAGTCATGCTAATTTTGTATCCGACTCATGCGAGTCCAACTCATCTGTCTCGTCTCATAAAATACATGATTACTGTACATTGCAAAATTTCAATTGCTTAGACTAAATTTCAATTCCTAATTCAATGTCTGACAAGATCGTACTAGAAATAAATTCTGGGGCCCGTCTCACCAAATTGATGAGACCCTCTTACGTCTAGTCTAGAATAATTAATTAGCAAAAGAAGAGGCATGGACTATGCACAAGTATTCATGCATTATCCAACCAAAAAACATAGCACTATATTTGTAGACTTCCATATAAAATGATAACGCTAATCCTAATAGATCAGAGAACTCACCCAAGATAAAATTTCCATCGACCATTGTTTGCAAAAGTACTTTTGAGACCTAAGCATAAAATTAAACGTTTAATCAAAGGTAGGAAATTGCAAACTAGGATCATTAGAACTTTTCATCGTTGTTTTACTTTCACAGTTTCACTAGTTTCTTCTCCTCCTCATAAAAATCTTCTATGACATCGTTGTAACATCCGTCTTCTATGGCATATACTTTCGTTTTAATCCTTCGTAGAAAGCACATAAGCCTCCAAGAATTAAAGCTGATCTTGAAGCACGAAGAAAACCTCTACGAATTCTGAATAATCCACCGGTAGCAATACCAGCAAATAATCGGGTTCCAGTGGTCTTCTTTATGTCTAACATAAGCAGATGTACAATCACTATACAGCAGTCCATGTAGCAAACCTACTGGCAACACGAGGAGCATTCAATCTAATTGCTTGTGCACCACCTATAAGTCTTTCGCCTTTCGGAGATTTATACAATCCCTTGGCAAAGTGAAATACTGAACCGACTACACCTCCAATCATAAAATTACATCCAGCATCGACTACAATTACGCTAGGGCATGGCTCTATTTCATATAATGGAAATTCCATCCCGGAAAACAGTGAGTTTATTCCAAAACCCTAGTTTTTATTTCTTTGTTTCTTTCAGATTTTCTTTCTTGTATGTAAAGAACACTTCTAAATCAAGAACTTGTTGGTTGCGCCTTAGTTTCTAGCCCGATCCTGAGAATGTTCCTACTATGTTATGAAAGGCGCCTGAGGCGCTAACTTAGGCGCCCAAAGCGCACGAGTCGCTAAGACAGCGCCTCGGATGTGATGCGCCCAAGGCGCCTGATGCGCCAACTCAGTACCTTTGCTTAAAAATTTCTAGGTGGCATCAAGCGCCTTAGTCGAGCTGAGGCGCTTGAGGCGTGATGCGATTGGCTTGGTGCCTCGCATCACGCTTCACGCCTCAAACAATATAGTGTTCCTAGAAATCCACGGACTTAACTAACCTAGAAAACGGGCTTGCAATGTTAGGACCCCTATTTCACATAGTATACTGGTTCATGTAAGTTCATCGACCTGCCAATACCTTTTTTTTTTATCAAGAAAGAGATTATTAGAAAGAGAAGAAGAATGTACAAAAGGTTCATTAAGATGTAAGAAGCAAGAAATTAAACGAAAATTACATCCCAATTCACAAGTATTTGACTGAAATTTCCCCTTAATCCAGATTTGAAAATAGATGCCCGTGATAGTAGCATTGACTTAGCATTCTGGCAGACTTTCGCAGTGGTTTTGAACTTCTCATGATAAATTCTTGAATTTCTTTCGATCCATATGGACCATAGTGCTGCTGCAGGTAAAGTAGACCAGATCAATTTGTCATCGACCTGCCAATACTACTAGTACTCAGCTTGAATGCGTGAGACTGGATGGTTCCGTCCCTTGACAAAATAGAAATGGTTATCAGAAACTGCAATCTAATTTACACCAATTTTTGTGTTGCAAGACCCCAACTACCAAATGGTCATCCTTTTATTTTCGGGTGAGAGTTGAATAATCCCGAAGTATTGTGCTCTGGCTGATATCAACGGTAAAAACAACTTTGTGATTGAGGCAATAACTGGTCTAGATTATCACACCAACACTATTCTAAGATACAAACTATATAGTTTTTGATCAAAATGGAAAACTGCAAAAATAGAGAAGAATGTGTAAAGGTTTACCAGAGGTAGAAAAAGACAACTAAAAAGCGCTAATGTGAATACATGGTCTCAATTGAGAGTAATAGACTAAGAAAAAATTCAAATAAAATTTGTCATGTTGTTGCTCAAACTAACAAAAGGGCTTTTGCTTCTCCTGCTAGGTCTTCAATATGGTGTTATAGTAGTGATGTTGTTTGGCTCTTGTGCATGCTCTGCATTGGGGATTACCCTTGCCCAGTTCAATATGGGGTTAGCACTGTCCGACCCTCATTTTAATAATATTAGTTGTCTCCAATGACTTATGGTTAAGTAATCAGTATTGCCATGCTTTCTTCTTTATTAATTCTGTCTGAATTCTCATCAATAAAAGTGCAGGTCGATCAGTTTAACCCTTTGAATTGAATGGTCACATATATATACACGGATAATTCACCATAGCAACCAAGTATAAAATATTATGTTGGAGCACACATTTTGTATTTTTCCACTATTGTGTGTGACTAATTAACCACGGGATTGGCAACAAATGTATTGGAAGTATAAAATGCAAAGTGAATCAAAATGCCTAGATGGACATCCAAAATATATGAAAAAAATTCAGAAGCAGTACCTCACATCCATACAGGTCGTTGCTCATCCATTCATTTGATGACCACATTCACTAGTTTTACTTGTGAGCCGGTGGCTCATCCGATTTTAAGCTCAGTTTGTATCCAGTTCAAATTAATCAAACTCAAAATGTCTAATCTCTCAAAATAGTGACATTGCAAATCCATTATAAGTCTTCTGAGTTCTGACATCACAAGCCAAAAAGATATACTTGGTTCACTTCAACCATATGTGCCATAGGGTTAGATCCCAGTGGGCACTTGGCAAAGTTTCCCATCCAGAAGGATTTTGGTGCGATGTAGTCAGTTAAGCACAAGTAATAAGTAAGACATTCGTGAGTCAACAAAA